>JAJPUD010009216.1:6515-61603 GCA_023553655.1 Myrmecobius fasciatus | reverse complement strand
GAGAGAGAGAGAGAGAGAGAGAGAGAGAGAGAGAGAGAGAGAGAGAGTATCCTTGGTATTCATTCATAGCTGTCCTACCCCTAACTTCTTCTTCAACAAGGAAAGAAACACAATTGCATTAAATGGTCTTCATTTATCTGTCTTCATTTAAAGCAGAAAAATATTTCTTCAGTATGGCAATTCATCAGTGTAGTTTTGGTATATAATAGGATGACTAGAAATTCCTATTCATGAAAGCTACATCCTCATATTATTGTATGTTGAAATGCAATATGTAAGAATGTGGAATTTACTTTTGAAAAGGGTATAATTTTCAAGTATTGGTTAAATTTTCTTTTCAAGTGTGCATATAATCACAAAGCTTTGAGTCAGCTGTGTGATATCTGCTGTGGCCATTAATAGCTGAAATATCTGAAAATGTATTATATGTATATATATGTATATATATATATATATGTATATATATATATATACCATATTTTTGACATGTAATGCATTGGTTCGATATTCACATACCTTCCTAAAGACACAGAAAATGAAAACTCCCAATTTTAAAAATATTTGCTGTAATTTTTTCTTTAGAATTATTGATTTTTCTGATTATAAAAATGGAAAAGTAGGTCTGATGTCAGAAATTTATTTTCTATTTTCTCACTCTGATCATGGCACAATGTGCTCCAAATTATCTTTAAACGCTTTATCCACCTGAAAATTTGCAATGGATGAGATGAATAAGGCAATAATATCACAGAAATAAGAGCTGTTGAGGCAGAGCCAAGATAGTGGAATGCAGACACGACTCTCTGTGACCTCCTCTGACATTCTCTCAAACCAACAGCAGATTAAGCCTCTGAACTGGTTCTGCAGTCAGAGTCCCCAAATATTTGGAGTACACCACATTCCCAGAGGTTATTTTGGAAGAACTTCAGAACAGGTCTGTTTTAGTCGGGCAGGGGTCACTCTGCTGAGCCCAGACAGCAGCATGGGGGAGACAGGGCAGGAAGCCAGGGCCAGGACTCAGAGTGTGGCAGTTCCTAAGAACCTGGGAAGTTTCTGTGAGCCTCTTAGCCACTCTGCCCTGGCTGCAAACAGGTGCTTTGGAAGATCTGCCTTTTGTAAAAGTTAGATTGTAAACCACTGAGAACCCCAGACCTGGCCCCAATTGCCAGGCACCAGAAGTCAATCAGCCAAACTGCCCCAGGGCAAATTAAAGTAGCTGCCACTCCTCTGCTTTAAACAGACCACAAGCTTTAAAAAATGAATAAAAAACAAAAAAGAATTTTCAACACAGACACCTTTTAAGGAGAGAGAGAACAGACCTCAGATCCTGAGATGCCTAAAGATAAAGCAACCCCAGAGGAAGCCACAGAGGGAGACATGAGCTTTTCCCCATTTCCCAAGGCTTTCCTGGAAGATTGTGTAAAGAATCTCAAAAGAGTTAGAAGAAAAATGGGGAAATGAACTGAGTTCATTACAAGAAAGTTATAATGCTCTACAAAAGATATATGAAAAAGACACCAATTCACTAAAAAACAAAATTTGTGAAATGGAAAAAGTATGCAATGAACAAATCGGCCAATTACAAAAGGAGGTAAAAAGTATAACTGAAGAAAATAATACATTAAAAATTAGAATTGAACAAATGGAAGTGAATGAATAAATAAGACTTCAAGTCAAACAAAAAATGAAAAAAACTAGAAGAAATATGAAATATCTCCTAGGAAAAACAACTGACCTGGAAAATAGATTTATTAGACAATCTAAGGATTATTGGACATCCTAATGAAAAAAAGAACCTAGACACTATCTTACCGGAAATCACCAAAGAAAACTGCCCTGCTGTTTTAGAAACAGAAGGTAAAGTAGCCATTGAAAGAATTCACCAATCACCTCCTGAAAGAGACCTCAATATTAAATCCCCAAGGAATACCGTGGCTAAATTTCAGGACTATTCAGTAAGAAGAAGATATTGGAAGCAACTAGAAAGAAACAATTCAAATACCGAGGAACTATTATTAGAATCACCTAAGATCTTTCAGATTCCACCTTCAAGGATCAAAGGGCCTGGCATTAGATATTCTTAAAGGCAAAGGAACTTGGATTACAGCCAATAATAAGGTATCCACCTAGAATGAGCATTATCTTCCAGGGAAAAAGATGGACATTTAATGATATAGGTGAATTTCACCTATTTCTAATGAAAGGACCACATCTGAACAAAAAAATTGACTTCCAAACACAGAACTCTAGAGATGCATAAAAGGGTAAAAAGGAAAGAATTCTTGAGAACTATTTTTCTATTATGGGTATACTTAGAGAATGTGGGTATAATTTGATTTTACTTTGACAATATGAAAAAGAAACTAGACATGGAAAGGGGATCATACTGGAAAAAGAGGAAAAATGATGTAAAAAAAGGTAAAAAAATAAGGAGGTGAAAATAAGGTGAAATCTCATGTAAAGGCAAAGAAAACCTAATATAATTGAGGGAAAGAAGGGAAGGGGATAAGCATTGTATGAATCTTACTCTCATCAGATTGGTCTGTAAGAGAGAATATCAAACAAACTTCTCCCATCTTATAGAGAAATGGAAGGGAAAGGAGGAAAAGAAAGGAAAAAAAAAAACTAATAGAAGGGGAAATAGAAGAATTAGGGGAAAGGTGTAAAAATAGGAAGGGACTCAAAAGGGGGGAGGACTGTTTAAAGGAGGTGGTCTTCAAAAGCAAAATATTGGTGAAGAAGGAAGGGAGAAAGGGGAAAGGAAAGAGAAAAAAACATAACTTCAGTAAATAAGATGGCAGGAAACAGTTATTTTAATTGTGAATGTGAATGGAATAAACTCTCCCATAAAACAGAAGCATATAGCAGACTGGATTAAAAGCTAAAATCCTACAAAATATTATTTACAAGAAACACATCTAAAACATCCAGATACATACAGAGTGAAGGTAAAGGGCTGGACCAGAATCTATTATGCTTCAGGTGAACAAAAAAAAAAAAAAAGGAGGGATAGCAATCCTGATCTCAGATCAAGTAAAAGGAAAAATACATTTAATTAAAAGAGATAAGGAAGGAAACTATACTTTACTCAAGGGTACCATAGACAATGAAGAAATATGAATACTAAACATATATACATCAAGTGGTATAGCATCCAAATTCGTAGAGGAGAAGTTAAGAGAGATGCAAGAAGAAATAGACAGCAAAACTATTCTAGTGGGGGATATCAACCTTGTTCTCTCAGAATTAAACAAATCAAACCGCAAAATAAATAAGCAAGAAGTTAAAGAGGTAAACAAAATGTTAGAAAAAATAGGTATGATAGATCTTTGGAGAAAATTGAATGAAGACAGAAAGGAGTTTACTTTTTTCTCTGTGGTTCATGGAACTTATACAAAAATGATCATATGTTAGGGCATAAAAACCTCAAAATCAAATGCAAAAAGGCAGAAATAATACAGGCATTTTTTTCAGACCATGATGCAATAAAAATCATATGTAATATAAGGCCAGGAGAAAGTAGACCAAAAGTTAATTGGAAATTTAATAATCTAATCCTAAAGAATGAATGGATGAAAGAGCAAATCATAGACACAATCAATAATTTCATCCAGGAGAATTACAATAATGAGACAACATACCAAAATTTGTGAAATACAGCCACAGCAGTTATAAGGGCTAATTTTACATCTCTAGATGCTTACTTGTATAAAATAAAGAAAAGGAAGATCAGTGAATTGGGCTTACATTTAAAAAAGCTAGAAAAAGAACAAATTAAAAACTCTCAATTAAATACCAAATTGGAAATTTTGAAAATAAAAGGGGAGATCAATAAAATTGAAAATGAGAAAACTATTGAATTAATAAATAAAACTAAGAGTTGGTTTTATGAAAAAAAAACAACAAAATAAATAAGCCTTTAGTTAATTTAATTAGAAAAATGAAAGAAGAAAATCAAATTGTTAGTCTCAAAAATTAAAAGGGAGAATTTCCACCAATGAAGAGCAAATTAGGGTAATAATTAGGAGTTACTTTGCCCAACTTTATGCCAATAAATTTGATAATCTAAATGAAATGGAGGAATATCTACAAAAATATAGATTTCCCAGGTGAACAAAAGAGGATATAAATTATCTAAATAGCCCCATTGTAGAAAAGGAAATAGAAAAAGCTATTAATCCACTCCCTAAGACAAAAATCTTCAGGGCCAGATGGATTTACATGTGAATTCTACCAAACATTCAAAGAACAATTAATTCCAATACTGTAAAAAGTATTTGAAAAAAATAAAGAAAGAAGGTATTCTATGAAATTCCTTTTATGATACAGATATGGTGCTGATAGCTAAACCAGGTAGGGTGAAAACAGAAAAAGAAAACTAAAACAATTTCCCTAATGAATATTGATGCAAAAATCTTAAATAAAATATTAACAACGAGATTCCCGAAAGACATCCCCAGGATAATACACTATGACCAAGTAGGATTTCTACCAGGAATGCAGGGCTGCTTCAATAGAAAAAAAAAACAATGAGCATAATCAACTATATTAATAACCACACTAAGAAAAATCATATGATTATCTCAACAAATTCAGAAAAAGCATTTGATAAAATCCAACACCCATTTCTATTAAAAATTCTAAAAAAAAAACACTAGAGAGTATAGGAATAAATGGGCTTTTCCCTAAAATGATTAGTAGCATCTACTTAAAGCCATCAGCAAGCATCACATGTAATGGAGACAAACTAGAACCATTCTCAATAAGATAAGGAATGAAACAAGGCTGCCCACTGTCACCATTACTATTCAATATTGTATTAGAAATGTTAGCTTTGGCAGTAAGAGAAGAAAAAGAGATTAAAGGAATTAGAATAGATAATGAAAAAACAAATTATCACTCTTTGTAGATAATATGATGATATACTTAGAAAACCCTACAGACTCAACTAAAAACTCCTAGAAATAATTCTCAACTTTTGCATAGTTGCAGGATACAAAATAAATCCACATAAATCATCAGCATTTTTGTATATTACAAACAAAGTTCAGCAGCAAGAGATACAAAAAGAAATTCCATTCAAAATAACTGTTGATAGTATAAAATATTTGGGAATCTATCTGCCAAGGGAAAGTCAGGAACTATACGAACTAAACTACAAAACACTTCCCACACAAATAAAGTCAGATCTAATCAGTTGGAAAAATATCAAGTGCTCATGGGTAGCCCAAGCATATATAATATAAATGACAATACTACCCAAACTAATTTACTTATTTAGGGCCATACCAATCAAACTGCCAAGAAATTATTTTACAGATCTAGAAAAAATAGTAGCAAAGCTAATTTGGAGGAACAAAAGGTCAATACTCTAAAGGTAATTAATGAAAATAATGCTGATGAAGGTGGCCTTGCTGTGCCAGATCTAAAATTATATTATAAAGCAGCGATCATCAAAACCATTTGGTACGGACTAAGAAATAGAGTAGTTGATCAGTGGCATAGGGTAGAATAACAGGACAAACTAGGCAATAAATATAGCAATTTAGTGTTTGATAAACTCAAAGACCCCAGCTTTTGGGATAAGCACTCACCATTCAACAAAACCTGCTGGGAAAATTGGAAACTACTGTGGAAGAAATTAGGGCTTGACACTATGACACCACATAGCAAGATAAGATCTAAATGGGTTCATGATTTAGACATAAAGAGTGATATTACAAGAAAATTAGAGTAACATAGGATAGTTTACCTTTTAGATCTGTGGAGGAGGAAGAAATTTGTGTCCAAAGAAGAACTGCAACTCTTAATTGAACACCAGACAATTAATTTTGATTATATTAAGTTAAATTTTTTTGTACAAACAAAATTAATGCAGACAAGATTTTAGGGAAGCAATAAATTGGGAAATCATCTTTACATTTAAGGGTTCTGATAAAGGCCTCATTTCTAAAATATATAGAGAATTGTCTCATATTTATTAGAATTCAAGCCACTCTCCATTCGATAAATGATCAAAGGATATGAACAGAAAATTTCCAGATGATGAAATTAAAACTATTTCTAGTCATATGAAAAAAGTGCTCCAAATCACTACTGATAAGAGAAATGCAAATTAAGACTACTCTGAGGTACCATTACACACCTGTCAGATTGGCTAAAATGATAGGAAATCATAATGACAAATATTGGAGGGGATGTGGGAAAACTGGGACACTGATACATTGTTGGTGGAACTGTGAACGGATCCAACCATTCTGGAGAGCAATTTGGAACTATGCTCAAAAAGTTATCAAACTGTGCATACCCTTTCACCCTGCAGTGTTTCTATTGGGCTTATATCTCAAAGAGATCTTAAAGGAGGGAAAGGGACCCACATGTGCAAGAATGTTTGTGGCAGCCCTCTTTGTAGTGCTCAGAAACTGGAAACTGAATGGATGCCCATCAATTGGAGAGTGGCTGAATAAATTATGGTATATGAGTGTTATGTAATGTTATTGTTTTGTAAGAAGCAACTAACAGAATGATTTCAGAGAGGCCTGGAGAGACTTGCATGAACTGATGCTTAGTGAAATGAGCAGAACCAGATCATTGTACACAGCAACAACAAGACTATATGATGACATGGTTCAAATTAGTTCCAATTGTTCAGTGATGAAGAAAGCCATATGTACCCAGGGAGAGGCCTGTGGGATCTGAGAGTGTACCCCAACATAACATTTTCATGCTCTCTGTTGATGTTTGTTTACATTTTGTTTTTCTTCTCAGGTTTTTTTTTTCTTCTAGATCCTCTTTTTCTTGTACAGCAAGATAACTGTATAAATATGTATACTTATATTTGATTTGTCATGTATTTTAATATAGTTAATATGTATTAGACTATGTGCCATCTAGAGGAGTGGGTAGGGAGAAGGAGGGAAAAATTTGTACCTGGAGGCTTTTTAATTTTAAGAAATTACTCATGCATATGTTTTGCAAATAAAAAGCTTTAATAAAAAAGATATGAGCTGTTACAATAATAAAATGCCCTTGTTTTGTTGTAACAGTAAAATGACCAAGATCAATAACTTGATTTGATAGAATTATCTTTCAAAAGTGCTTCTATCAGTATTTTTAACCATTAAATATCCTAATCTAGTGTACTCCTCTCTCCTTTTTTGTTGTTGCATATTACACTGGGCTTAATGCGTATTTCAACATTCCAAAAGATAAAAAGTCCTTGTAAATATTTTGGGTTGTGTTGTGTTTATTGTAAAAATCATGTTTTTCCTGGAAAAACATATTGGGAAGAAACTTATGATACCTACATAATCTTTATTTTAAGTTTCTATTGGATATAGGACTATCCTAACTTTCCAGATAAAGAGATGAATTATATAAGGAGCAGAATGGATTAAATTGTGCCACATGGGAACTCATATTCTGAACATAATTAACAATCACTTGACCATGACAGAAATACAAACATTGTATAAAAATGATAAGTCAATGAAATTTTCACCCATACTTAGTGGAAATGAATTCTTTAGCCAGGCCTTATCTTTCTTACCTATAGTTCTGCTTCAGTGAACTACTTGTGTTCTTTTCATTTCTTCAGCACCTGTTAAACACCTCCACATCTTCTTCAGCACTACCTTAGCCTCTCTTTATGCCTTCCAAATCTATACTTCCTTTCCCTTCTCTGTTTAAAGTTTCAAAATATGAAGTTTCAACATATAAAGCAGTATTTTTTTCTTGTTAGCTCTGAGCCCCCATGCCAGGAACAAGCAGTTCTCTCCCCCACTTTCTAGTAATTATAAAAGCATCTCACTATGAAGGATAACAGTTTAAGACAAAAATCTACGGCTCTGTCTCAAGAATTCCTCTCTCAAGTATATTTCTCAGCCACATTTGAATAATAGGTGAAACACATAGATCAACAACCATGTAATAGATTATTAAACAGCTAATTATTGTGCTAATAAATAAAATGTCAGGCCTGGGGTCAGGAAGACTCATCTCCCTAAAGTCAAATCTGGCCTCAGATATTTGTTGGCTGTGTGATCCTGAGCAAGTCACTTAATCCTGTTTGACTCAGTTTTGTCATCTGTAAAATAAACTGACAAGGGAAATGCCAAACCACTCCAGTAGTTTACCAAGAAAAACTCAAATGGGGTAAAGGAGGATGAGACAGAGCTGTAAATAACTGACCAATAACAACAAAGTTAATCACATTTTTATCTTAGAGAAGTTGGTTTTGAAGGTACAGTGTAATAGAAAATTAAGCAAACCCTTGAGGGAGGCAGAGAAAGAGACAGAGAGATCAGAGAATAAATAAGCTCTCCTAAGAAGGAAAAACCAAAGCAGGAGAATGGGATTAAGTGAGAAATACCTACCAGTGTTGGAATTGCTGCTGTATATAAGCTCATCAAAATAGGAACCATGCCTCATGGGGTGAATTCTTACATCCTCTTCATTATTCCTACTTTCATGATTCTTGGTTTTCACAATATTCTCCATCTTTCTCTGTCATTTTGTAGCAGTTGCTTCCTTTAGGGCTTCTCCCTCCCATCATGTTCCAGCTCAGCAACTAATGGTGGGTGGGAGCTACAAAGCCTCCTTACCTAGGAACTCCTGCCAGTTTGCCCTATCACCTCCAGCACCGCTTTGAAGACTCCGTCAAAGTAGTTAATGATCCTTTATAGGGCTCTTATTTTTAAGAAAGAGGATTAACAACTATGACTAAAACTTCAGAAAAAGTCCTGCTTTTACTATGAAGAAAACAAAAGAAAATCATATTTCATCTTTAAAAGTGAGAAATGATAAAGACTGAGATGCAAAAGGGGGGAAAGAGTTGGTAATATATTAAACCATTCAATACACATTGATTGTTTCCTATATGTAATTATTTCCACATTCAATACACTCCTTTCTTGTTTTTATATCCCTTCTGATTAAATCCTATGATACTCACCAGTCCTCCCAGAACCTGAAATAAAGCCATGATCAAGTGTTATAAGTAGAGTTGATGGCTATCTACATGATATTTGGGAAGTGACTATTACCTTCCCACTCTCAATTTAATTCAGCAGATATTATTATATGCTTAATCTGTTTCAAAATTCTCTAACAAATAAGAAGCACAATATTTCTGTAAATCACAACAGAATTTATAAAATACTTTAATGATTAGAAATTACTTTACAAATATCTAATTTTATCTCACAGCTTTAAACCTGGGCTTTTATTATTCCTATTTTAGAAAGGAAATGGAGGCAAAGGTTAAGTGACTTTTCCAGTCTCATCTAGCTAGTAAGTATCTGAGGGTGAATTTAAACTCGGTTCTTCCTGCCTCCAAGTCCAGCACTCTACTCATAGTGTAATCTAGTTCCTTTCTTTAAATTTAAATTTTGAAATCCTGGAAATAGAAAACATCTTGAAGAGATTAAAAATCTGGGGGTTTTAACTCAGTGGAGATGGAAAACATATTCAATATTTCTTATTGCAGAGGAACTTATAGTTCCAAAGTTGTTTATCAAATTGCTTTGTACATAGAGATAGGTTTTGGGATTAAACCTCTAATTTTAAAAGTCCTAGAGGAAGAAATTCCCTATGTCAATTCAGGTCAGTATCTTCTGTGCAATTTATAATTTTAGACAATGGTCTATAGCATTTAAAGGTTAAGTGCCTTGCAGAAGGTCACAAAGTCAATACTGTCAGAAGCCATATCATCCTAACTCCAAAACTTGCTCTGAATTACTACATAGATGCTTAATAAATGCTTGATTGTGCTAAACTGAATTTAGTAATCTAAGCATATGATTATTTCAAGGATGTGGGTTTTTTAAATTTTCGATATGCCGCCCATCAATGCATTTTAAAAACACTTCCTTCCCCTATAATTTAGTATGTGGTCTTGGATAGCTCCTTCAGCTAAATAATTTATCGCTGCTGGAGTCAGCTTAATGAAAAGCTTTTATGAATTTAGTTAGGCTGGACTTGGGACAAGAAATATATAGTATTCATCACAGGCCCGTACTTGAAACCTTTTCATCTTGATAGGATAAATTAGAGCTTGCACTCTATCAGTCTAACCTTTGATATTTATGAATGAAGGAAGGAATGAACAAACAAAATGAATGAATGAATGAATAAAAAAGCACTTAGTAAGTGTTTATAATGTGTCAAACACAGTTCTAAGCATTTAGAACGCAAATGGAACAACTGAGACAGCCCCTGCCCAAGGAGTTCACAGTCTAGGTTCAGGGGAAACAATATGTAAAAAGAAGCTTAGCTGCAGAGCAGAGGACAAGTTCCAGAAGTCCTAAGGGCAAAGCTGTTTGAGAGTTGGCAAGGTCCAGAGACCCTTGGGTTGCATAAGTAGGTCAGATGACATAATCTGCAGGACCAGAGAGAGGGAAGGAAGTAAAATCTATAGCACCTTAGGAGTCCTTTCCAGGGAAGGATGGTTTGCCTTCTCAATGAAAGGATTGGAATTGGTGACTTCCATCCCATCCAAATCTTGTGAGTAGTCAAGCAGATCAGGAAAAGGGAGGATATGAGGGTACAGGACATCCCAGTAGTAGCAGTCCTTTCCCCAATAATTGTCCTACATGGGTCTTTGAATGCCCTGAGTTGGGAATGGGGACCAGAAGGGAAGACAAAAAGGGAAAATACCTCCATGAATCTATTATATATAACTTGAATGATTCATAAAATGATTATATTTGGCTTGTTTAATGACACGAAGTCTCAGATAGGGAAAAATATTTAGGAAAAGAAAAAAATAAAGTTATTTCCTCATTTTTTTTGCCATAATGCGAGGCAGAAATAATGTAAAATGCTCATGTTCTCCCAACTCTATTTTCCTCATTTTTTTCATTCTTCTATTCATATCTTTAGGACAAAGCCTTTCATTTTGCTTTTAGAGAGAGGGTTTAACTATCCTTTTGGAAATATGACATATTGATATAAATTCACCCTGAGGTATAAATGATTGCTAGCAGAAACTTTCTAAGAACAGTTTGATCAGGGGAAAGAGAAACACCAGGGCACTCATTTCTGAAAGGAGGCAAAGGGGAATACAGGAGCACTAAAGATAAAAGTCTTTTACTTTACAACATTTCAGAGATTCTGCAATCTCCATGGCCATCCTGAAAATGTCCCAAGTAAACTATTTCTCACACCTTAAGGACTGGTAATAAAAGCAAATAATAAAACTATGTAGAACTTTCTGCAAAGAACTGTTGAGCAAATCAAGACTTGAAGGTATGGAAAATTGGGAAAGCTAGACTCCCTTTTCCCTCTGTGTGTAATTGGGCATTTTTTATTAAAGCTTTTTTTATTTTCAAAATATAGGCATGGGTAATTTTTCTACATTGACCCTTGCAAAGCCTTGTGTTCCAAATTTTTCCCTGCTTTGCCCCACTCCCTCCCCTACGAGGCAAGTAATTGTTTTGATTTGTTTTATTTTGTTTGCTATTTCCCATAGGAAGATGGAGGAGAAGAAGAAATAAAATAGCAATTTTCTTATCTCATTGAAATATTTACTGGGAAACTTTGACAAGGATTTAACAAGATGAAAAGCATAGACAATTTCCATTAGTGGGAAAAAAAAACTCTTAAATGAATAAAATCTAATCCAATCCAATGACCATTTTTGAGCAACTTCTATGTATCAGGTAATTGGAAGTAGTTGTTGGTATTCACAAAAAGTTGGGAACAAGTCTTGCTTCTGACATATACTAGGTATGTGAACCTTGGCAAAACATGTAAGCTCCCAGTACTGTGGAGCAGCTGTAATATCAGAAAAACACTAAATTGCACTGGTAGATGGAACTTCTGCATTTGGGAGTTTCTGACATCAATGATCAATGAAATTACAGATGTAGCCCCTCTTTCTGTCCCTAAGTGCCAAGCAGCACTAAATGAGGCCTTAATAATACAAAGGAAAAACTAGTAAGTAATGCTCAAAAGGAGCTTATATTATGCTGGCATATTATAGGACTTCTATAGATAAATATATATTATTATAATTTGAGAAGAGGAAAAGGATGTCACATAATTTTAAAAGTATATGATTTGAAATCACAGGAGTCCTACTTTCTTACTAAAGGAGTGATCTTAGAACAATCTCCTTCATTTTCTGAGCCTTAAAATGAAAGGTTTGGACTAAGTGGTCCAAGAGAAAAAGGTCCCTTCTAATTCTCAAATATTTTTTAAGAGCTGGTATTGGGTGGGGTGTACATTGAGATTTCTCATTTGAATCAACAAGGCTTAGATATCTCCACTGCATCAATCATAATTCTACTCCACTTAAAATAATTACTTTAAGCTGGTGAAGATATTTCTATTTAATCAATTGAAAGCTTTACATTGAGTTAGTCAACCAGCATTTATTAAACACCTACCATGTGTCAATAATTGTCATTGTTATCATATTCATCATAGTTATAATAATAAAAAATTATATAGCACTTACTATATGCTAAGCCTGAAAATACAAATTATATTTAACAGGGCTAACAGCTAATATATACTGTGGTAGCACTTTTACAATTACTAGCTCATTTAATCCTAACAACCACCATAGGGTAGTACAGAACAACTACACTAGGAAATAAATAATGTTGTGATCCCCATTTTAGAGAAGAGGAAACTCAGGAAAATAAAAGTGATGTGACTAGCCAGGATCATAAAAGTAGTAGGTGTCTGAAACTGTATTTGAACTTTTATCTTCCTGACTCCAGGCTCAGAGTCCTATCCATTGAGCCACCAAGCAATGAAGATAAATCTTAAAGGGCTTGGATGAAATGAGGCTGCATAAGAAATATATTGTTTGGTCTGAAGAAATTCAGCCATTCCTTATAGTTATTTTTTTAGTTAGTGTACCAATTTGGAACGTAGGTGATTACAATGGCAAACAAAGAGACAACAATGACAGCCAAGGCCCCAAGAGAAAAATCACTGGGAAGGGAAGAGACTCTGTCCCAACCTCTTTGGACCAGAGGACTTGTTAGTTTCAGATAGAGGATTCGGACCTACCAGAAGCATTGTTGTACCATAGTCTCAGTTTCCCTCAGTTATTGTCTTAGTTTCCCTCAGTTACTGTCTCAGTTTCCCTCAGTTACTGTCTCAGTCTCCCTCAGTTACTGTCTCAGTTTCCCTCAGTTGCAATATCAGTCTCCCTTAATTGCTGTTTCAGTCTCCCTTAATTGCTCTGTCTCAGAATAGCAGTTCCCACTTCCTGACCTTCAGAAATAATTGGACTCACATTCCAAAGTAATCATAAAACTTCCAGATGGTCAGCCTCAACCTACCTCTTATCTGCATAACCTAGACGAGTAGTCTTCTTTGCCAAGGCATCCCTTACTCCTACCTGTCAGAACTGAATTTATGGTTTCCTTGGACACCAGATGTGCTCAGCTGTTCCCATGAGTTCTTTTTCTCCCTGAGCTATAGGAACCCTATATAATGTTTGAAGTCCCTTGATGGGGCTACTGAGTAATTTGTATTCAGTCAGCTGACGTGTGTCAGTCTCTGGGCTGGACTATGTGCTTTGAGACTTGAGTCCCAGCAGTCCTTATCCATAGCTATGGATTCTGAACTCTCAATTAACATCAATAAAGCATTATCTAATTTCCACTGTGTGATACTGCCTCAGTTTCTCCCTGAGCATTACAGCATCCCCTTAGAAACTCTGCCTGATGACTATGGGATCAAAGGACAAATGAGGAAACTTCAAGAACTTGACAAGGAGTCTGCAAGCAGAAAACCTTTACCATACCTAAGGAAACTTCAGCAAAAGGATTTCCAAGTGTTATGAGTTAGCCCTTTTACTGTTTGTGCTTTAGGCTTTAGTTCACTCTGTCCTGGACTCTACTTGTGGAAGAGTGTGTCACCGAATTTTGGAGGGAATGTTTCATATTAGCCATTCCTACTATATCTTTATTGTAAATGTATCAAAGAAAAAGCTAATTAAATCCGCCTTATTAATGGATATTGGCAAAATCATTGGAGGTGAGGGGTCAATATTCTCATGGGAACTTGTGATCCATAGTATTGGAAAACTATCCTTAATCCCTCAGATTAACCCTAGGATATTGAGTTCAGATGAAAGAGCTTTTCTGTGGGGACCTGATGGACCAGTATGAATAGAGTGGGAGAATAATCCCCCAAAATGACCTATAATATCCAACTCCTCATAAAATAGTTTGCTTCTACCTTAATCCATACAAGAAAATTGGAAACAGAGCTGAGAGTAGGAATTACTGAAAAATAGATAGTGAGATGCTCAACGACCTCTGATGAAACTTAGGTATGGGAAAGGTCAGAAGAGGTGAGTTAATATTAATATTCATTCAGTGATAAATGGCATTAGAGAAACACCTGTAGAAAACTAAGGACTATCTATGACCCAAATTCATGGAGGCTGCCCTTGGATAAACACATAGATCTATAGCAGACTGGGAAGGAGAGCCCATAGTATTCCAGCCAGATAAATGATGGGGATAAATATGGGTAGGAAGATCAGCAAGGTTATGTTGTAGCCTCCTACTTGTTCTTAATCTGCTGCTGCTGCTCTTGGTATTGCTCCCCGGCTCTGCCTTCTGCTAATGCTAATTCAGTCTTAAAATAGATTTGTCTGTCTCTGGATTTTTTTTCCTATGGAGCATGCTTCATCATTTTTTTCTCCCTCTGCTTTTCCTTCCATTTGTTCCTATCATCTCTCTAACTATGCTTTTCACTAATTTAAATAAACAGCAGAGCCATAGTTATCTCTCTTCCCTTCACATGATATAGCATCACCTTTGTTTACTTCAAACTTGGTTCTCAGAATTGCAAGACAATTTCAGGAGGTGATTAAGGTTAGGGGAAGCATGGTTTCCTTTTTCCTGGCCCCCATTCCCAAGTTTCTTTTTGTTTATACCCAAGTATGACCTGGGCTTATTTTAAATTTTCAGTTAGTTCCTTTAGCATGATCCAACTAATCCCTTAGCTTGTTCTTGCCATCTTTTCCCATGGGTCCTCTAAATATCCTTTCCTCAGGGAATAAGAGCTTTCTCTTTTCTTCCAGGAATTTAAAGTCTGACTTTGGTGCATCACAGTACAAAAAGGGCAATCATTTATTGGGGAAAATTAATATGTGTTAATTTTTACATAACAATTTGGAAAATTTTGTCACTTTTTGTGATGATGATTCAGGGTCTTAATGTGCTGGTGTGTGTACACGAAGTCAAGAAGCATTAATAAACACTTAATAAAGTATTTATTTAGCCAGAGATTGTGCTAAGTACTGGAAGTTATACAAAGAGAAAGACAGTCTCTATCCTCAAGGAACTTACATTCTAATGAAGGAGGACACTGCAAAAGGTTTAAAAGAGTGCTGAAAAGTGATGTTTAGAGTGGGGATGACATGAAGTTAATTGCATGAGGGACATAATAGAGATGGTCTTGGGGAAATGAGTCAGCAGCACGTCCTGGGAAGGAAAGAATATGTGTCCATGTTTGTGTCACAACGCTGAACTTCATTTAAAATAGAGATGCTGAACACAAAAGCATTCTGTAGTCAACATTCTATTAAAACACATTTATGACTTTTATATTCACATCAATTTTTTTGATATACCTCTTCATTGAAACTATAGTTTCAAATCAAGAAAAGATTTAAGATCAAGAGATATAATGACTTCACCTAACAGTCTTACACACCCAGATTTACCACCCTATTGAGAGAAATATTTTCCATCATCTGTTAGCAGGAATTGAAATTTGTCAATCCAAATTCATCTGATTTCAGGAGCCTTTTAGTGATATTTAAATTTTATGTTTTTGTCATTTTACATAGCATTCTACTGGTTCTGCTTAATTCACAGTAGTTTTTCATATGAGTCTTCCTATATTTCTCCAAATTTCTTATATTTCTTGTTTCTTTTCATGGAAAAGTCTTCCATTCTGTTTACATACCACAAAGTTTCCCCATTCTCCAAGCAACTAAATTTTAAAGGAATGATATTAATGGTACAAAACAACTTATTTCCCCCAAATCATTCCTATTTGGTTCTCTTATGGTTTACAGCTATATGTTTGGGATTTTTCATAAAATCAATTATTTGTTTGCTGACCACAGGGACCAATTTGGTGATGACATAAAATTTAAATTAACCTTTAAGGTCACATTTTGTTAAAAACAACTGATTTTATAATACTAACTCAAGATAAGAAAAATGGATTGTGAGCTACTCTGGTTTTTTGGGGGGGTTGGTGACATTGATAATATTACATTGAAGTGTCAAAGAAATGATATTTTAGAAATTGTCTCATGCTTTTATTACTAAATGGAAATTTATATTTATCACAAACATATCTACAATGTCTAGATATTTTATTATAAAAGACTATGTATGTGTCTATTATAAAACTATATCATATGATGCTATGACATTTTATATTACATTGTTATGTGGTATGATACTATATAATATTATCAGTATCATAGTGCTACTTACTATTGGGCAAATAATTTTC
Source organism: Myrmecobius fasciatus (assembly GCA_023553655.1). Lineage (NCBI taxonomy): Eukaryota > Metazoa > Chordata > Mammalia > Dasyuromorphia > Myrmecobiidae > Myrmecobius > Myrmecobius fasciatus. The sequence continues at coordinate 45,097 of JAJPUD010009216.1, read as the reverse complement.
CTGTTTTAAGTCTTAGTCTCCACACCCATAAAAAGAAGAGATTTATGCCAGATGATTTACAATGTTTCTTATGACTCTAAAATCATTATCCTATCATCTCATGAGGGATAAAACCCACTTAATAACAAGAAATAGTCTGAGAAAAATTTTAGACATAAAGGAGCTAAGAAAAATAGAAAAGTATTCTATAGAGTGAAAGACTAGATTTAATTTTGACAATTTTTGTAAAAATGTGAATTACTGACTTCTGCATCTGTTACAGTTCTTACCACTCTTTTCCCCATTGCATTTTATGGTAAATTCACTTTAAATACATACGAGACAGGTGTGTTGTTCCTCAAGAGATAGGGGAAAAGGGATAAAGAGAATGCTCTGTTCTCCTTGAATGAAACCTGGGGTTTGGGAATTTCAGGTAGCCAGAAAAAGCAATAATAATAAAAAAATCTTCCAGCAGCCACAGGTATTCAAGACCTGGGCTTAGCAGTAAGAAAAAATAAAATTTAAAATGGGGATTACATAGTATGGCGGGGGGGGTCTTCTACCATAGACCACCACAGGCTGTCTCTGTGTTAGTGAGAGGCAGGAGTTATTGCTGCTAGAGAAAAGTTCTGAAACAAAGCAAGCTTTCTTGGTAATGGGACCTTATAGAATGATTCATTTCCCTGGAATAGCACATTGCTAACTCCCCAGTGTATAATGAACCAAACTACCTACACAGTATAAAGTCATACATTTCTTTTCTGTTCCGTCTTTCAGACCCTGTTGCCAAACTGTCAACTCCATTGTTTCATCATATTTTACAATGTATTTCAGAAAAATTTTAGAGTTTTCTCTAGGTATACTTTACACAAAAGAGATATTAGTTTAAAAATTGTATAAATATTTTGTATATATCAAATTATATTGTTCTGTCGGTATCTGCTATTATTATTTTATAGATGCTTTATCTTCATTTCTGATTGTACCCTTTGATTAGCAGTGGACCCTAGTACATTAATTTGAAATTTCTCTGTCCTTTCTTCCTCCCTCCTCTCCTTTACCCCCTACAAAGCCCTGTTTATCAAGTTCAAAGATGTGTAAAACATTTAAATGCTTTAGGCAGGCTCTCTATTAAAAGAACTCTGCCGGGAATTCTAATGTAAGATAAAGCATTAATTTGCAGCATGAATAAAAAGCCTTTTATTAATGTGATTAATAAAGCTATATTTTTGCATATGAAGTTTTTTCTTAAAGTGGGGCAAACCCAAATTGTCTTCTTTACCTTTAGAAAGCTATAAGCTAGAGGGCTGCTCATAAATATGTTCTTTCAAGTGGAGAGTTACACAGAGAGAAAAGCTATTGGTAATGAAAGGGCAGCAGAAAAAGAAGGTCAGGAAGAAAGGAGACCACACTGTGGGGTGTTAGAGTACCTGAATCTCAAGTTAGAGGAAAATGTCCTTAAATCTCAAGTCTGCTGTTAATAGCTATAGATATGTAACTGTGGGAAAATTACTTAACCCCTCTCATTCTGTTTCCTCATCCATTTAATGGGAGGTGGGAGGAGAAAATAATATTGGTACTGTTTATGTCATAGAGCTGTTGCTAGGAAACTGCTTTGGAAACCTTGAAGCACTACAGAAATGTAAGTTATTCTTAAGAGAGCTACTATGGATTTCTAACAGTGTCACAGCTACAAAAGCAGGACAGATGTACAAATTTTAAATTTAAACAGCAATTTGAAATTCTCATGCATCTGCTATGATGTTGAAGAGAAAACTAATAAAGGTCTTATTACTTTATTTTGGCTACCAATACTTTGAGGGGTATATTATTTCACAAATTTACATGTAGGGTTGATACCCCTATATCTTTCCCTGAAACCAAGCCATATCTTTCTTAACAAAACTACTTGAGAGATGATACGTGGTTGAAAGTCTTAGAATGTCATAGTTTTTAAAGAATAAAAGTTGAGAGTCATTCAAAAAGGACAACAGGATGTGGATAAAGCAATTGCAAAAAAGAAACATGCAAAAGATGTCATAAGAAAGATGTAGGCTTAGAAAAGAAGGTGGGCATTTGATACATGCTAAAGTAATTTAAAGAAACAAGCTATTATGGAGAACAGGGAAAACCATGTATTGACTTGCTAAATATATATATGAGATGTTTGAATTTCTTCCCTGGCCTGCTGATTGTTATCTTTGTTCCAAGCTTTAGGCTGAACACCTCCCTAGAGGAAAAATTGAAAGGATAAAAAGCATTCCTCTCCACATCCTATGTTTTTAGGAGCAATGCTATGTTCCTAAAGGAGGCAGGATCAAGATTTAATGGGAATGGGGGCAGCCAGGTGGCGCAGTGGATAGAGCACCAGCCCTGAAGTCAAGAGGATCTGAGTTCAAATCTTATCTCAGACACTTAACATTCCCTGACTGTGTGACCCTGGGCAAGTCCCTCAACCTCAATTGCCTCAGCAAAAAGCAAAAAAAAAAAAAAAAAAAAAAAAAAAAAAGATTTAATGGGGATGGAGAGACCCAATGAAGGGAGACATGATCTTTGTTGAGATGGTGAAAAATGGAAGAATATAATCTAAGGAGGAAAGTAAGGGAAAAGGTAACTTATAATTAGAGCTTAAACACATTTTTGAAACTTTTCCTGAAGAAAGAGAGCTGAATAATATTTCATTCAATAAACATTTATTAAATATATACTATTTTCTAGGCATTGTGCTGTGTTAGGAATACAAAGAAAGGTAAAAGACAATCTCTGATGTCTTGGAATTCAAAGTCTAAAATGGAAGATCGTATGCAAACATTGAATACATTGAAGAGATAATAGATAATTTCCTCTTCCCAAGCCCTATCAAAACAGATGACAATACCCACTGCTGGTGATTCAGATTGCCAGAAGCATATCTCCAGAATCTAAAAAAATATTGCTAGAAATTATGAAGTCCTGGGCAAATAACTTTAGACCATAGGGACACAGATTATATTTTCTATGTTATTGCCCATGAGAGGAATGCAAGAGAAAAAATCATTTGGGAAGTGAATAGCTGATTAAGAAATTAATGCCTCAGAATGGGATTTAAATTTCTGAATCATGGTTTACAATATAAGGCGTAATTTCTGATCAGAGATGGAGTACACTTCTCTCTCTCTCTCTCTCTTTCTCTCTTTCTCTCTTCTCTCTTTTCCTCTCATTCTCTCTGTGTGTTTGTGTGTGCAGACTCTCCATAATATGTATATCGCTCTATCTATCAATTTATCTATCCTGGCTCTTTTCTTGCATTATTTCTCCAATGGTTTTCTGGGCCACATCTATAGGCATGTGATAACATCTATGTATACCTATATTTGTATTTATTGATATAGATAATTCTAGATAGGTAAATAGTCTGAATATATAAGTATATCTATGTGTATATAATTACACAAACATTTATGTGTTATCCTAAGGAAATAATAAAGGAGGGGAAAAGCCCCACAAGAGCCAAAATGTTTGTAGAAGCTCTTTTTGTGGAAATAAGTAGATGCCTATCAATTTGGGAATGGCTGAATAAGTTATGTTATATGAAGGCAGTGGAATATTATTGTTCTATAGAAAATTATTAACAAACCAATTTTAGAAAGGCCTAAAAGATTTACATGAACTGATATTGAGTGAAACAAGCAGAAGCAGGAATAAATTGAACACAATAGCAGAAGATTGTGTGATGATCAAATATGAAAAATTTGGTACTTTTCAATGTTTCAATGATCCAAGGCAATTGCAATAGATTTTGGATAGAAAATGTCATCTGCATCCAGAAAGAGAACTGTGGAGATTGAAGGTAAATCAACACATGCTGGATTCACTTCTTTTTTTGTGTTTTTTTCCTCTTGTGTTTTTTCCTTTTGTTCTTATTTTTCTCTTCCTACATGATTCATAAAGAAATGTGTAATTTTAAAAGTTAATATACATGTATAATTAGAAAAAACAAGATAATTAATTAATTTCAAAAACAAACATTTGTGTGTTTATCTCAATATAGGTTTTATAGAGTAATCACAGAGAAAGAAAAACAGCAACCAAGTCATCCAGAAATTCATTGGACATATAGTCTAAGAAAAGAGCCAGTAGTAAAATTCATAGCTTTCAATATTTATACAAAAATATTCAAAATTTAGACCAAAAAAGAGAGAAAAACCCTAGAGATCCTAATATGAGGAGGTCTCATAGATATCACTGAACCTTTGAATAAACTTCATAACTAGACTAGGCTTTAGATAGGCATGTCACTCAAAAAAGCAGAGTGGATAAAAGCAGGGGAGCAGAGTGCAGAAAGGTGGTAACATTAAATATCAAGAAGATATATCAATGTAAAAATATAGGAAATCAAGGGGATGTTAAGTAACAGAGAGTGTTTGTGTAAAGGTCTTTGCAGGGAGAAATAAATTATTTGTTATTGGACTATATACTAACTGAGGCAGAAAGAGGAAATAGTTAAGGAGTTTGGGAAATAGATCACAAACTTGGTACAGAAGCATCATATAGTAATGATGGGAGATTCAATAATCCAGATACCTCAAAAAGCTCCTTCTGCCAAAAACACAGTAACTAACTCCTTGACTTGCCTTAGTGGTCTCATCCATTTAATGGGAGGTGGGAGGAGAAAATAATATTGGTACTGCTTATGTCATAGAGCTGTTGCTAGGAAACTGCTTTGGAAACCTTGAAGCAGTGGTAATTTTCTCCTTCAAAAGGTGGAGGAAACCAACAAAGAATAGTACTATTCTGGTTCAGATTCTCACTAACAGGAAGAAATTGGATTGTGGGGTAGAAATGCCTGAGGGGAAAGTAACCATTCTATCCATAAGTTGGAATAGGAAAAAAAGTAAACTTGAATATAGTTTGAACTTTATCCTAGAATTTGAGAAATCAGATTTCAAAGAGTTCAGGGAAAATATAAGTAGGATGCCATGGAATGAAATACCTTGGGGAAGTCAACCCATTGGTTGTTCAAAAATGAAATTCTGAACATAAAAAAAGCAATGCCATTGAACAAGAAAATGTGATTTGTCTTAAGAAACATATGTGAAATGAAGAGAATTCATCAATCAATTAAAATTTTAAAGTATCAATGAGAGTTGTTCAGCAACAACAAAAGATGGAAGCAAAGAATGATAGAAACAGAAAATGATAATGGAAGTGAAGCAGAATCCTGAAAAAACAAATAAACAAACAAACTATTCCTAGAAATGCTAAATCTAAGAATGACTTGATCTGGAAATGACAACAAGAAAGATGGATTTGTTTGTTTGTTTTAGCTTTTTAGAGAGGAAAAAGGATTGAAGAATGGATGTGGCATTTGCTTGATTTGAAAGGAATGATGGTAATTGATAATAGAGAGAAGACAAGAGTCAATTGATTCTTGTATCTTTTTTTGTTTGTTTGTTTCTCCCAAAAAAAAAAAGAGTGACCTTTCAATTGCAAATGACAAAAGTGGCTAAGGGAATTGATATCAATGTTAAGCAAATTGCCATTAACAAAATGATTAACGAAATCAAGCTACCTAGCCTCTATGAATAACATCTTTGGGGACCAAAAGACCTGGAAGATATGATTTTTTAGCCACTGTCATGGATATTGGAAAAATTATAAAATATGGAAAAGATAGAACCAGATTGGAGAAGTGAAGATGTCTTGATTTTCAAAAAGGGAAAGAGAGCAAAGTCAGCAAGTTATAGGTAAATGAGAGTGACTTAAATTACTGTGAAAATTCTAGAAGTGATCATTAAAGAGGTAGTTGATGACCATCTGGAAAGGGAAGCAATGATTTTAAAAACTCAACATGGTTCCATCAAGAATCAATCATAACAAACTCTCTATTTTCCTTTTTTGATAAGAATACTATACTAATAGTTAAGATAAATGCTGTGGATAGTTTACTTATACTTTAGGAAAGCTTTCCACTAAGTATTCACACTATTCTAAAGGAGAAAATGAAGAGTTACAAACCCCAAATACAATCAGATGTATTAAGAAGTGTTTGGAAGAATGAATGTGAATGCCTATTAATGTTTGATTGTTAATGTCACTGTATCAAGATCTGCAGTGAAGTCTGTGATCAATCCTGTTACTGTTTAGTAGTTTAATCAATTGCATAATGGCTTAAATGTTATACTCCCCAAATTTGTAGAGGACACAAATCTGGAAGAAGAAGCTAGTATGTTTGGCAGAGACCTTAACTTAAATTTATTATTTCTTTCAATTATTTAAAAAAAAATCATTATTCTAAGAAAATTTCCATAGGTTTTGCCAGATTGCTAAAGGGGATAGTTAATGATGAGGCTAAGAATCCTGGACTATGCAACTGGTCTGAACTTAATAAGATTAAATTCAATAGAGAATGTATAAATTTTCATTACATTTTTTTAATGTTTCCAAAGTCAAGATGGGGAAGCATAGTTTCAATTACTTTGAAAAAGCTCAGAAGGGGAAAGTGTTATTAGTGGTCTTAAAACTCAATTAAGAACAATATGATGTACTAGCTAAGAAATTTGTTATGTTCCTGGGATATGATAAAAGAGGCACAACTTCCAGAAATACAGAAATAATCATTTCAATGTACTTTGACCAGTCTAAAGAATTGAGTTCTAGGTAAAATTAGCAAGAGCATTAACCAAAAAACTATAGATTTTTCAAAATAGTTTAAAGAGATTGGTGAAGGATCTTCAATTCACACCAAACAAGGATAAATTATGGCAACCGGGAATAATTACCTCTCAGTAGAAAAGTTAATGGGACATGATAGTTAACTTCAAATATTTAAAGGTCTGTCACATAGAAGAAGGATTAATTCTTTGGGGCCCTAGGAAATACAACCTGGAACAATTGGTGAAATATGAAAGAGTCTGCTTCCTAACAATTAATGATGTTCAAAAGTTGAAAAGATTGTCATGGGAAGAAGTGGGGATCACCCTCATTGGAGGTATTCAAGCAAAAGCTGGATGACTACTACTCAGGTATTTTGTAGTGGGAAATTCCTTTCATGTGTGGGTTAGCTTAGATGGCTGCTGAAATCTCTTCTAATTCTCAAGTTCTATGATTATTTGATTATCTGATGGAGCAAAATGAAAGTTAGAAATAACCAAAGGACAGATTTTAAGTTGTGTTCTTTTCCACAAAATTTCAAAAGATCTAGAGAAAGATGTCTGCCTTGTTTGTGAGCCCAATTAGGGAGGATTTATAGCAAGATATTGGTAAAAGTAGCAAACAATGAGAAGATGTGTAATTGTATTGGTGGAAGGTTGATACACATTGATTCAATAATCACAGATTCTTTGAAGTTATTCAAACTCTTTTAGGAAGAAATAATATTTGTCATATAAAATTTTTATCTTTCTAGTTCTCTATGATTATACATCTAGTAAGTATCTGAAACTATTTGAACTCAGATCTTCCTGATACCTGGGCCAGCATTCTATCTACTACTGTATCACCTAGCTGTCCCAGAAAAACACTTTATAAAGAAACATATGAGTATGAGTTGTTAATATTATCATTATCTATAGGTACTGTCTAGGTATTGCAAGTATTTGCTGAATAATTCCTCTGCTTTACAGTCAGAATTTTAACAAAAATGACTTAATGGTAAGGAGAAAAACATTAACATTAATACCCAGCTGTTATGAGAACATTCATATTTTAGCTTAAGAATGAATTTGCAAAATATGACCAAAGCTGATGTCCTGAGGCATTCTATGGCCTTCCAATGAACACATTAGCTTAATTTCCCATGCACAGTGTGCATTTTTATGAAGAATTCAATGTGGTATGTACAATTCCTTTATCTTTCTTTTATGAAAATCATAGTTATTAGAAAGATACCAGAGAATTTGGATTTGAATCATAAGATCATAGATGTAAACCTTGCAGGAGATCAAAGTCCATCTGGTCTATATAGCTAAAAGGTGCACTGGGCATGGATTCTGAAACACCTGATTTCAAATCCAGTCTGAGATGCTTACTGTGTGTCTCTGGGAAAGTCATTTAGACTTCTTTTGACTCAATTTCCTTTTCTGTAAAATGGGAATCATCATATCACTTATCTCTTAGGTTTATTGTTGTGAGGATCAAATGTGATAATATTCTCTGCAAATCTTAAGGCACCATATAAATGCTCTTCAGATTATCTAGTTAAACCCCCTCCTTTTACATATGAGTAAACTAAACCCTGCTCTGCTACTATCTCTGTGAAATTATTCAAATTACTTTAACTCTCTGGGTCTGTTTCCTCCTCTGGAAATCAGAGGTGGAGAAAAGAGGGGGTGAGTGAAGAAAATAAATGACCTCTGAATCCCTGAAAAAGAATAACAAATAGCAGTGTCATCAAGGATACCACATGTTAGGAAACCTTGCACTGAAAACAAGCCCACTCAACACATTATTATTATTGCTAGTACTATGGTGGTTTTACATTATGAATGCCTATCTACATTATATTATTTTATTTTATTCCAGTTATTTTTATTTTACATTATATTCATTATATTATTATTAATAAATAATAATATTTATTAAACATATTATATTTAAGATTGGTTTTTATTTTAATAAAATTGTGATCTTTTAAAAAATGTATTTCTTTCTAACTAAAAATGCATGGATATTTGCCATCTATGTGCAATGTGTGAACCCAGACTACTCTAAACAAACTGTGTTTTGGATGTAGTATTAGCATAAGGAGTGAGGTCTATTGGACTCAACTCTGTTCTTATAGTCAGAAAGTGCTGGGTTCTGATCCTATCTCTGATACCATGGGATTCATAAGCCCTAGTTTCCTCATCTACACAATGGGGATTATGATAATGATGACTGTAGAACTTACCCCAGAGAGACCTTTGTAGAATCATAGATCTAGAGACCATGTAGTTGAACTCCCCCCCTTTTTTTTACAGTTGAGTGAAATTAATATTAGTTATTAGTATTAGTTGAGAACCCAGTAATTAGTTGAGAAAAAATAAAGTTTTTGCATAAAAATGAATAAAGGTGATTTAAGAATTAGGCTTTTCTTGTCTATAAGAGAATGAATGAATGAATGGAATCAAGTACTTCTATTTGTCAAGTATTGAACTAAATGCTATGGAAACAAATAGAACAAACAATGAGACAGCCTATGCTCTCAAATAACTCATAGACTAATTGGAAGATATAAGACTGGAAAAAAGCAAGGAGGGGTAAGGGAGGTTTCACTTGCAGGGTGAAAGGTCAGGTTTAAGGGTCTTTAGGGTGCTTTAGTAGGTCAGATGACAATGCTAGGGGCCTGAGGGATGTAGAGTGCTGAAGTATAAATACTAGGACTAGGTAATCTTCATTCTCATTCAAATAAAGTGAGGAGTTCTTCCTGATTGGCTGCCTGGTGGTATGAAATCTAGGTGGTCTGAGGGTCTGAGAGAGTGAAGGGAAGGCAGAGGAAGATGTCATCCAATTGGGCAGCAACACTTAAAAGTAAGAGCATGAGATAGGTAACCTCTCTAAAGTTCCTGTGGATGGAATCCCTAATGTCCATCAAGATGACAAGGCAATTATATTGCAGGAGTTTAGACAAAACATGGGACAGCAAGGTGTTGCAGTGGATAGAGCACCAACCCTCAAAAGGACCTGAATTCAAATCTGGCCTCAGACACTTAACATTTCCTAGCTGTGTGACCTGGACATGTCACATAACCCCAATTGCCTCAGCAAACAAATAAACAAAACATTTGCAAAACACTTTTTCACATATCTCATTTGATCTTTACAATCCTGAGGTAGGTGCTATTATTATTTACTGATTTGTCCAGTATCACAAACTAATTTGATGTTGGATTTGAACTAGATCTTCCTGTAGACTACCTATGTCCCTCAATGGGACTATACTCAAAAACAAAACAGTTGCTGCCCTGAAGAAGTTTTCATTTTAGGGGAGAGACAACCAATTCACACACACACACACACACACACACACACACACACACACACAATTTGTATAAGGTAAAAACAAAAATCCTTTTTGGGGAAAAGAGAGTATCTGGAGGGATAAGGACAAGCAGTACATAAAGATTAAAACTGGAATTGAGCTTTGAATGAAACTAGAGATTTCAGCAGTCATGGGTAAGAAGGAATGCATTCATATACTGTGGAAAAGCTTATGCAAAGGCAGGACCTGGAGGTAGGACCTGAAATGTCATATGTGGGAAACAAGGAAGTTGGTTGGTTAGACCAACAGTATGTGAAGAGGATTTGGGATGTCGTCTGATAGAAATCACAGCCCATAAACAATTTAGTAGATGATCTTCAACAATTTCTCTGGCCAAAAGTTTGCCATGTAGTGACCAACCACTTTCAGAATTTAAGTTGGTATTTGAATGGCAAATACTGTCACCAAACATGCTCAAAGGCTTTCTATCTCTGTAGTTTCAATCACCATTATGAGAGGTGCTCAATGCTGATATTTTGAGAATCTTTAACTTGGATTTCAAACTATTCATCTTTATGCTTTGAACCCCCACTCCCATTCTGAATTCATCCCATGAGATGACACAGCAGTTCAATTATTAATTATATGCCATTGCAGTTATAGTGAAAAGAACAAATTACTTGAAATAGCAAGCCCTGCATCAAGAAACACATTAAAAGTAAATATTTCTAATACCCAAAGCGTTAGGCAAACCATCCTGCCCTCCTGCCCATACGAGGTGTAGAAGATTTTAAGTCAAGTCAGACTCTGGCTGTGCAGTCCAGTGACACCCTAGGAATTCTGGGCATGCTAGTATAATAGTTTAACCCTCACTTCCAAAGTTGTTGTATCTTCCAGGTCTAGAAATAATTCCTTCTTGTTCTCATTGTGGAGTGTGTCATATCTTCCAACGGTCTGAGAGAGCATGGATGCCATTGAATCTTCAATTCCCAATCAACTTCAAAGATGAAATCTCTATTGGTAGTACAGTAATGAAAAAAGGATTTAATGATTTATTAAGTACCACAATGACTATGTGCTTTACAAATGTCATCACATTTAATCCTTCCAACAACTCTGAGGGATAGATGCTATTATTATTCCTATTTTACAGTTAAGGAAACTAACACAGATAGAGGACTTGTTCATGTTTACAAAACTAATAAGTTTATGATCTGATTTGAACTCAGGCCCAGTGCTTTATTCACCCCAGAAGGCTGCCTCATCTGCCTCAAAAATCTCTGATAAGAAATGGCACACCATTTGTCTTCCTTCTATTTTCTCTTTTTATCTGTTCTTTCCAATGCACTATTTAAAATCCAACCACTACCTGCAACCATTTACCTCTTGTGAATACAACCACTCTTATCCCAATGATTGATAGAGTTTTAAAGGATTTGTGTCAGATATTGCAAGCAAGCCTATTTTATTAGAGTCCACATCAAGGCCAGATCATCAATTGCTTTGCCCCTTGTATAACCCCCTAAAATATAAATTGGGGAAGTATCATCCTTCCTTCTATTATCACTCTCCCCAATAATCATTTGGGAACAACAGACTGGGAGTAAGGAAATAAATATAGCTTCTGATCCTTCTGTACTATGAATTTGCTGTGTGACCTTGGACAGAACCGATTAACCTGTCTGGACCTCCCATCTTATCACTCTAAAATGAAAGGTTGAATTTGATGTTCTCTAAGGTCTTTCCCAGCTCCTTTTTTTTCTCTTTACAACCCTGCCCCCTTTCTCCACAGAACAAGAGTTCTCTTGGGTGTACACAAACTGAACCAATAATTTTGGTTATTTGTTTGCTCCCTCAGGAACACTGAAGAAGTTTTGTTTATCTTCAGGTCTTTGCCTTTAATTACACAGATTACTTATTTGCATGTGTGATTCATTATTTTTTGATTATGCAGAATTAACGTTAACAGAATGCAGCTGCATAGAACTAAAATCTGAAAACTCTGGCAGATTCAGGTTCAAGATGTCTGACCTAGAACTCCCCACTCTCCCAGGGTTTGGGAAGTCAGAGGGTTGCAGGGTTCCCAGCACTTCTCTTTTCCTAAAGGGTGCCCCAGCTTGTCCCCTTTCTTCTCCATGCCTGGCTTTAGTTGGCAATTTTGATCTATGAAAACATATGTATCCTCCCAAAGCTCCTCATGTTGTCAGGGTTATAAATGAACAAGCTCTTCTCAATCCCACGCTGTTAATCAATATGCTACTTGCTACTCAACCATTTTATATGTGGGTAGCTTTTTTTTTTTCAGGTTACCTTGACAGAGGAGAAATGGTGCAGTAGAATACATAAAGAACTGCTCTTACAAGCAGGAAGAACTGAGTTCCAAGGCTGCTTTGTACACATAAAATTTGTGTGACCAGGACCAAGATACTTAACCTTTCATCACCTTCAGACAGCTTCTTCTGAGTCTTAGATGATTTGCTGATCTGCAAAGGTAGAAAATTTCCAAGCCAGTAGTTCCCTCATACTGATAAAATCACAGTTCCTACCCACCACTCAAAATAGCATCACAAAAACTTGAGTGATCACTTATGTTTTTCATTAGCATTTGCTTTATTTGACTTTACTGGTCCACTGGCCATCCAAATCCCCAAATCTCCCCATTTGAAAGGCATGGTTCTAACCAGACATCCCCCATTGTTGTGTCTAGTACACTTACCTCATTATATAACTCCACACCTTCCTTTCTTCTCCAGGGCATTATCTCCTCAATGATCCTTCCTCCTTTCTCTAATTGGCACCCTCTGTCCAGATAGTTCTCATTAATGAAGCATTTCTGGAAAATCAAAGTTATAAGGAGATTAAAAATAATAATCATTATGGCTCCTTGGGAGCGCCTATAGTCCTAAAAACTGCTTCTATTTTTCTTCATTATTTGGGTCCAAGATCAACATCTGAGGACAAAGTTAACCCCAACTACCCCAATCTGCACCACTTCTTGTTTTTTGTTTGGTTTTTTTCATAATAGCCCAGGATGATATTATAGAATTGTGGCTGATTAACTCATATTCTATCCTCAGTGCTGGTTATCAATTAGTTCCTTCCTTACTGCCTTGAAATATATCCCACTTTCTCTAGTTCCTAAAAGAAATCTTTACTAGATCCTGCCATCCCCTCAAGTTATCATCCTGTATCTCTCCTACCTTTCTTAACCAAATCCCTAGAAAAAGCTGTGTGTACTCATTGCTGCTACTTCTTTTCATTTGCTCTTCAAGTTCCCTTCAGTCTCTCTTCTGACCTCATTACTGAATTGAAATGCCTCTCTCTAAATTTTTGAATGAACTCTCAGTGGTCAAATACAATTACTTTTTCATATCCTCATGCTTTTTGATCTCCTTGCTTTGACAATGTTGATGACCAGTCTCCTGGATATTCTCTGCACTCTGGGCTTTTGTGATTACTTTTCTCTCTTGATTCTACTCCTAACTTATCTGACTGCCTTTTCTCAGTCTCTTATGCTGGTTCATTTTCCAAATTGTGACTTCTAATTATGAGTAATCCTCATATTTCTGAGGATCCCTTAGACTTTTTTTGGTGGCTTAACAGATACCATGGACTCAATTATTATCTTCCTGCCAATGACTACCAGATCTATCTATCAAGGCTGAATTTTGTCCCTGAGTTCCAATACCACAGCACTAATCAACTATGGATCATTTCAAAGTGAATAGCCTGGAAATATCTCATTCTCAAAATTGGACTCTGATCTCAGTTCCCTTTCTTCTGATATAGCTCTCATCCAAACTGTTTTTACTAAAGTTTATGTCAAAAGAACTATCATCACTCATATAGTTCATAAGTTTAGCTGTTCTTTTTAATAGTATCTGAGTTGTGATCATCCCATTTGAGATTTTCATGGAAGACACTAATTTGCCATTTCTTTCTTCAGGTCATTTTATAGTTGAGGAAATTGAGGCAAACAGAATTGTGGCTTGATCAGGGCCACACAGCTAGGAAGTGCCTGAGGCTGGATTTGAACTCAGGAAAATGAGTCTTTCTGAGCCCAAGTCCAATGTTCTAGGTGGCTCTTGCATAGTATTCATGTATTCCTGACCAGTGTCATGACTGTACTTTTTACTCACTTCACATATTCAATTTCTTGCCATATCTTACAGTTTCTCCCTCCACAAGGAAGCCTACAGACTCTTCTTGTGCCTTCACACAGCTGCCAACTGAGTTTGAACCTCACCTATGCTTCCCTAGATTATTGCAATTTCCATCTAATTGATATCCCTTCCTCAGTTCTTTCTCCTCTAGTCTATCAGGCATACTGCTGACAAAGTAATTTTCCTTAAGTGCAGAACTAATCATGTGATTCCCTTACTTAATAAACTTCAACAGCTTCCTATTGTCTCTTGGATGAAATATAAGCACCTTTATTTAGATTTTAAAGCTCTAGATAACCTGGTCCCAATCTGTTTTTGCCTTCTGCAACCCAGCCAAATTGGCCTTTCTTTGATTTCACACATGATCACCCCCATTCCTGGACCGAACTCCCTCCTAAACTTTGCCGCAAAGTGTCTCTCTCTTTTTTCCTTCAAGGACTCTTTTCTATATGAAACACTTTTTGATCCGTTGTCCTGCTAGTGCTCTCCCTTACAAAGGATCTCACTGTTAAGTCCTTTTTTATTTATCCTCTTAATTTGCCATCCTTGCCTCTCCCATTAGAATGTAAGCTATTTGGAAGTAGAGATTTTTCTTTCATTTTTGTCTGTTGTATTCTCAATGCCTAGAACAGAGTAGGTGCTTCCTTCCTAATTGTTTTTGATTGATGATGTGGAAATGATTCCTTCATTAAGAACAACAACAGGCAAATGTAAGTGCTGGTTAAGTGAATTAAAATGGCCTCTCTGCTATAAGAAAAGGAGAAGGGCTTTATGAACAAAATACTCTGGTATCATTAAGGTTCATAGATCTAAATTCACAGAATACCTAATAAATAATACCTGAGTATACAAAATGCCCCACATTGACACTGTTTTCTAAGTCTAAATTTTATGAAATCAGTCTCTTTGGGACTTGTTTTCCTTCCCTAAATAGATTAATGGAGAGTTTTATTTGTTTCAATATCAAAAGCTTTGAAGATGACTTTGGCTATCCTTCCATAGGCCAAGTAATAATAACAATATTAAAAATAACAATAGCATGCATTTATTTCAACAGTTTATACATTTCATCATTCATCAGTGTATCTTCTCCCAGTACAGATAATTCCATCAAAGGTACAGATCAACAACTCACTTATAATCAATAGTCTTAAAGAATTATCTAGAAGAGAGTTGTTGAACACCCAGCCTTCAGCCAGCAACAATGGACAGTAAGCCTGAACTAGATTAAAATGTAATTGGGAAATACTCAACAAAGTATACAATAGAATAAGGAAAAGTTTAATATATGATTTTTCAGATAATAGCCAATAGGGTTCTTTATGTGCATTTTTATGCAGAAGGAATTTTTCTCCTTGAGTTTGAGCTATAGAATGTGATATGCCTTTAGTCACAGTGTCAGAAACAACTGGAATCCAAATCTTCTTGCTTCCAAGAGTAGCTTTTTATGCACACACATACACATACACATACACACAAACACATGTACACACAAATGCTCTGAAGCTTTCAAAACCTTTTCCTCACAACAACATCCTTGTGAGATAATATAACACAAGGATTATTATTCCTTGAGAAGGTTAAATAATCTTAAGTAACTTTTCCTTAAGTAATTGCTGGAGCAGGAAAGGTAACTATTGATTGAAAGTTCAATGTTCTTATTTTTTTTAATTTTTTTAAATTACTTTATTTAAAAATTAACAATTAATGTTCTTTCTACTACATAATGTCCTGGCTCTCTCTGCCTCTTTCTGTTTCTCCCCTTCCCCTTAATATTTTATATATTCTTACATGTGTGTATAATTGTCTCTCTCAAATATAAACTACTTCAGGGTAGGAGCTGTTTCATCTTTATTCTTATGTCTTGACTGCTATTCCAGTAACTGACCCTTATAAAAACAATTAAAGTCATTATGAATAAATGAATGAATTTTGCTGATTTTTCTTGCCAATCTGTTTTAATTCTTTGTGTAATAATCCTCCTTATGACCAAGAATGGACAATGGTGAAAATGGCTGCCTTGGATTGGGGAGGGTCTCTCTTTCTTCTAGTTTTGTAACAGCCAGGTTTATCTGGAATGTATGGAGTTCATCCTATTACCTTGGCCTCCCCATCATGTTCTAACCATCTAAAGTTAACTAACAGTCCAGATTTAAAAGAGCCTATAATTTTAATTCCCATCCAGGACTGCCTGATAGATTTAGTTGATAAAAAACATAATAGTCTATTTATTTAAAAATTCATGCTTCTTATTTTTTCTGAGCACAGAAGTAGAAGCCTGAATCTGTTGTAGCTACAACTCAAGGTCTTCATCATAGTACTAGCATATAACACTTAAACACTCCCTAAAATAATATTTTTATTATCTCCACATCATTATTTATCATTTATGTAGGTTCATAGGAACATAGGCTGAGAGGAGATAGAGAATGTAGTAATCTCCTAAAGCACTTACAGATGAGAAAACTGAGGCCCATAATGAAGTGATCTGTCCTATGTTTGCAGGTGATAAGTGTCACAAACACGACTCCAACTCTGATGCCTTGACTTTAACTCAATGTCTTTTTCCAGTGGATACAGAATTGGGCCTGAATTCAGGAAGGCCTGAGTTCAAATCCAACCTTAGACACTAACTAGCTGTATATTCTTGGGCAAGTCATATCACCTCTCTCTGTATGTTTTCTCAATTATAAAATGGGGATAATAATAGCACTTACCTCATAGGGTTATTGTGAAGATTAAATAGAGTAACAATTGTAAACCATTTAGCACAGTCTTTGGCAAATTTAGGTACAATACAAATGCTTAATCCCTTACTCTCCTTTCCCCTCTTTCCAATCAGATTAAAGAAATTAAAAATTACCATACTTTATCTCACTGTTTAAGACCAAAGCAGAAAGAACAGGAAAGATATCATGAAAACATACTTTTTAAAAATTCACACTTTTTATCTTTCTTTAAAAGAGGCAGCAAGAGGTTAATGCTGCTGCTGATGCTAATGCTGACAATAACAACAAGAATAATAATAGCTAACATTTATATAGCCTTTTCAGTTTGCAAAATTATATATATATATGTATACATGTATATGTATGATATATGTATATGTGTATATATGTATCTATATGTAAATGAAGCTCATACATGTAATTAGGAATTCAATTCAATTAGACAAGGGTGTTTTAAGCATCTACTACATGCCAGACTTGTAACACATAATAATTTATTATATTACATAGACTTTTAAAGTTTGCAAAGCACTATGATGCATCACAAAAAGAATCCTTAAGAGGTAAATGCTATTATTATCCTGATTTTAGAATTGAGGAAACTGAGGCTGAGAGATGGTAATTTACTTATCCAAGGTCATGTATCCAAGTAAATGAGGAAAGATTCAAGTTTAATTGTTCCTGATTCCAAACCTAGATACATGTTGGCAAGTGACTTAACTTTTTCATATTTAAGACCAAAAGTTGCAGAGTAATTGCCTATTCATATTAGTAGAGAGAATTTCCATGCTAGATGTTCTCTTATTGGTTAACACAATAGAGGATAAAAAAATTTGACTTGATCTATCTTTAAAATAAACTTCCCACATTTCTCATCATCCAATCCCAAGCATATATTATTGAGCATTCAATTTTGTCACTCTGGTGTGTGCTTATATAATGTGTTTCTTTCCCAAACATAATTTAGACTGCTGATGAGGTAGAGAATTTTCATTGTTCTGGTCCAAATACAGTGGTCCAATTTATAAATTATTTTATGCCTAAAGTAAAATAGAATTGTTAAGTTTTGATGAATATTTAAGGACTTATGGGAGAAAAAAAGTGTGGTAAATATTCAAAAGGTCCTGATGCTGGGCTCTATGTTTTAAAGCTTCTCCTCCTTCCAGTTCCTGTTCCTCCTCCCTCATGCCACAAAGGTTATCTCAGGAGCTGCAAAACTGTCTATGTTATGGGAAAGAGATTTGATAAGAAAGTTTTTAGATTTGCAGACTTGTCTGGAGTAAATTGAATAGAAAATTATGCAGTAGCCAGAGTAAAATCAAACATTAATATGGAAATCCTTGATAAAAGTTCTAAAAAGCTACAGATGTTTGAGTAAATTCAACTTATTGCTTTGGTCTGACCTTCTTTACAATTTTCTAATGTGAAATTTGCTGCACTTAGTTAATTCTACCATTAAAAGAAAATTTATTTCAGGCAAGAAAGATTTAGCCATATCATTGCTGCTTTTTTTTTTACCACTGTCATTATTAGAGGTGTAAATAACACTAGGCAAAGTGGGCTTTGCCACAAAATATTTACATGGGGTAGCAGGGGTAGCTCTTGTGAGAATGAGCTTTCTTTCCTTTAAGGATTCACCTTGTTGTCTACCGATCTATAAAGGTCATATCCCTCTAATGATTTTCTCCTGGGAAAATCACATCCCTCTTAAACTCTGCAGGGGCCAATTCCTCTATAGAAAGAGTTGCCCTTTGCAAGAATAAGTGCTCTTTTTTTGTGTGTCCCAAAATGAATTCGTCTCTCCTAAGTCTTCTCTGCTTTTGAGGTTACCATCAAACTTCTCAGTAAATCAGGCTTAAAAACCAGGCATTATTCATGACTTCCACTCTTTCTCATTCCTCATAAGCAGTTTGTTACTAAATTCTGTTAATTGTTCCTGCTTGATCTCGCTTATATATGTTTCATTCCCTCCTCTAACTCTGTTACTCTCTTGGTAGATGCTCTCATTATATCACTCCAGTAATATCTTGTTGTTTGGTTAATCTGCCATATAAGCCCTTCCCTACCTCAATCCATTCTCTATTAGGGTACCAAAGTAATTTTCCTAAAGAAAAGGTCTGATCCTGGCACCCCCTTATTCATAAAGTTCTGTAACTGTCAGTTCTGGGAACAGATATAAAATCCTTTCCTTGGCATTCAAAACTTTCTCCTCCTACCTTTCTAGTCATCTTAAAACTTACCCCTCATGTATCCTAAGATTCAGTAACAATGCCTTCCTTATTGTTCCTCTTAAAAGATTCTCGTTCTCCCATCTCTGGCCATTTTCACTGTTTGTCCCTCATGCCTGTAATTCTCCCTTTCCCTCTCCTAGTCCCTCTCCTCTCCTATCCTCTCTTCTCTTTTTTTCCTTTCTGTCTCTTTCTCTCTGTCTCTGTGTGTCTCTGCCTCTCTGTTTCTCTGTTTCTGTCTCTCTGTCTCTGTCTATGTCTGTCTCTGTTTCTCTATCTCTGTCTCTCTCTGTCTCTCTGTTTCTGTCTCTGTCTCTGTCTCTGTCTCTCTCTCTCTTTGTCTATGTCTTTCTGTCTCTCTCTCTGTCTCTCTCTCTCTCTGTTTCTCTCTCTCTCTCTCTCTCTCTGTTTACTTCTCCCTCTCCCTTTCCTTCTCCTTCCCCCATTCTCCAGCTTCCTGCAAGTACACATAAAATCCTAACTTTTATGAGTTTTCCCCAACCCTTTCAATGCTAATATCTCCTCTCTACTGATTATCTGTGATTTATCCTGCCTATATCTTGTTTCCACATAATTGTTTCTATGTTGCCCTTCCCATTAGACTGCAAACTGTTTGGTAGAAGAGACTATCTTTAGATTTTTTTTTGAAACCCTACTGCTTAATACAGTTCTTGGTACATAGTAGGCATTTAATAAATACATATTGACTGACTAATTTCCTTCTTTTCCATCACCTCCCATTACTCAAATGAATTTGTCCTAGACACATTTATGGCTCCAGTATTTCCATGGTGAGGGAGGGGAAAGGTGGTCATTGTTGAGTGCATTGCAATAAAACAAATTGTTTCTTATTTGCTAAATAGGGCATCCCCATTCTGGCCACTCATGCAGCCCATTTTTAATAAATCTAATCAATTCATGCCTATTAGTTGATTGTCCTTGAGTAAAGACAATGTGGACTGCTCAGGTCTTACTTTAAGAGTGAAATTTTATTAGGAACAAAATATGTTCAATACTTCAAAGCCAAATTATAAGTAACTTTTGTTGAATAACAACTGCTGCTCTGACCCTTTGGTGCTAATAGTAAAATAGTGTATGATAATAACTATCACAATAATTTACTTTTTAAATTTTATTTTTAATTTATGGAATAAAGCAAGTATTTTTATAATATGATATATTTTTAGAAGATGATGAAATTGAAAATTTATTATGTATGACTTGCTATTCTTTTTAAATATACAG
Source organism: Myrmecobius fasciatus (assembly GCA_023553655.1). Lineage (NCBI taxonomy): Eukaryota > Metazoa > Chordata > Mammalia > Dasyuromorphia > Myrmecobiidae > Myrmecobius > Myrmecobius fasciatus. The sequence goes on along the minus strand of JAJPUD010009216.1, from coordinate 24,813 downwards.
TTATTATATAAATTACATTTTTATCTCTTTGTCCCATTCTACAGATAGCCACCATTAGATTCAAATAGATATGTATTGATATGTATATATATTCTACGTATACTTCAATTTATCAGTTATTTTTCCTGTATACAGAAAAAGTCTTTCTTCATATCCTTTTTAGTCAATTTGTCTATTTATAACAAAATAACTTATTTGCTCAAAGTCATTCTTAAAATAAAATGGCCATAAGAAACTGGAAACTTAATGGATGGCCATCAATTGGAGAATGGATGAATGTTATGGTATATGAATGTTTTAGAATATTATTGTTCCATAAGAAGCAACCAGAAGGTTAGATTCAGAGATCCTTAGAGAGACTTACATGAACTGATGCTAAGTGAAATGAATAGAACCAGGAGATCATTGTACATGGCAACCACAAGATTATATGATGATCAATTCTGATGGATATGACTCTTCTGAACTATAAGATAATTCAGACCACTTCCAAAGATCTTGTGATGAAGAGAGCCATCTACCCTTAGAGAGAGGAGTGTTGTCCACAAGACAGCATTTTCACTCTTTTTGCTGCTATTTGCTTGCATCTTATTTTTTTTCTCATTTTTTCCTATTTGAGGGATTTTTCTTGAGCATCAATATAAATATGTATACATATATTAGATTTAACATATATTTCTACCATGTTTAACATATATTGTATTACTTGCCATCTAGGGGAGGGGGGTGTGGAAGGGGAAGGAAAAATAGGAGCACAATGTTTTTCAAGGGTTAATATTGAAAAATTATCCACACATATGTTTTGAAAATAAAAAAGCATTAATAAAAAAAGAAATGCAAAAAGAGCCAAATGGGATTTTCTGTTATTTAGGAACCTAACTGTATATATGTGTATATACATATAGATATGCATTCACATACATATACTTGTGTATCTTTGAGTGAGTATAATGTGCATTTATTTGAAAGGATATAAATTTGTGTGTTTGTAGTCTCCCTTATTAATTCCACAGAGTTTTCAGGATAACAAAGAAACATATAAATAAAAGTGCTCAGAAAAGTTAAAAATAATAATATGACCATGACTGAATAAAATGTCCTTTTGGTTCTGCTCATTTCACTTTGTTATTTTGGGCAAGTCTTTCTATATTTTTTCCCCTAAAATCATTGAGTTCATCATTTCTTATAAACTTACCTTTTAATAGTGTTTTAAATTTTGCAAGTCACTTTCTATACCTAATATCATTTGAGCCTCACAACAATCCTGTGAGGTAGTTATGTTACATATTATTATTATCCCCATTTTATAATTGAAGAAACTGGGAAAGTTAAAGGTACTTCCCTCTAGTTACATAACTAGTAAGTGTTAGAGGAAATAGCTGGATTTAGGTCTTCTTAACTGTTAAATCTAGGACTCTATCCATACCATAATAAAGCATTAACTGTGTACTAGATCTTGAAAACAAACAAACAAAATACAATTTATTACAATACAATACAATAAATTAGGCAATAGCTATCAAGTGAATATTTAATCAAGGAGTGGGCATGCAGATATGCACAAATAGGACCTGATTAGGGTGTGAGTAGCCTCTGGAAAGGGAAATCATTAACAGGCTAGAACAGGAGAAGTCATTTCAGTTCATAGAACATGTTTGAATATTTTGAGTAGTATGGTCAATACTGGCTCTGGATAAATTTTTTGAGGCAATGAAAATTCACTTTTCTTAAGACCTACACTTATTCTATCACTTTTTTTGTTTAGGAGACAGTTGTATGATCTGCCATGCTATCCTTGTGGACAATATGTCAGAACTCATTAAATGACTAGACCTAAAGGGGTATCATTAATGAGCTGTTAGCTTAGAGAGGCTCTAATAGAATGTCCCAAGGATCTGTCCTTGGGTCATTATTATTCATCAATTTTCTTTTAATCAATAATTGAATGAAACTATAAAACCTTCCAATCTTTTGTGGTTTCAAAACATCTGAAATCAAAAAAATATAATTATCAAATTAAATGACAGAACAAGGATGCAGAACTTTCTAATAATTAGGAATGTGAACTCCTTGAGAGGCAACTTGGTAGTACAATGGATAAAGCACTGGTTCTGACTCCTGAGTTCAAATCCACATCAGACACTTACTAGCAGTAAGTGTGAAGTAGACACTTGTCCTGTATCTTCTTCTTTCCTTATATTGAAAATGAGAACGAACTAAATTACAAAACACTTTCCACACAAATAAAATCAGACCTAATCAATTGGAAAAATATTAAGTGCTCATGGGTAGGCAGAGCGAACATAATAAAAATGACAATACTACCCAAACTAATCTACTTATTTAGTGCCATACCAATCAAACTCCCAAGAAATTATTTTACAGATCTAGAAAAAATAGTAGCAAAGTTCATTTGGAAGAACAAAAGGTCAAGGATTTCAAGGGGATTAATGAAAAAAAAGGCAGATGAAGGTGGCCTTGCTGTACCAGATCTAAAACTATATTACAAAGCAGCGGTCATCAAAACCGTTTGGTACTGGATAAGAAATAGAGCAGTGGATCAGTGGCACAGGATAGGTTATCAGGACAACCTAGGCATTAACCTTAACAATCTAGTGTTCGATAAACCCAAAGAACACAGCTTTTGGGATAAATACTCTCTATTTGGCAAAAACTGCTGGGAAAATTGGAAACTAGTGTGGAAGAAATTAGGGCTTGACCCATACCTAACACCACATACCAAGATAAGATCTAAATGGGTTCATGATCTAGATATAAAGAGGGACTTTGTAAGCAAGTTAGAGGAACGTAATATAGTTTATCTCTCAGACCTGTGGAGGTGGAACAAATTTATGTCCAAAGAAGACTTGGAACTCCTAATTGAACACCAGATGGATAATTTTGACTATATTAAGTTAAAAAGTTTCTGTACAAACAAAACAAATGCAGACAAGATTAGGAGGGAAGCATCTAATTGGGAAACCATCTTTACATTCAATGGTTCTGATAAAGGCCTCATTTCTAAAATATATAGAGAATAAGAATTCAAGCCACTCTTCAATAGATAAATGGTCAAGGGATATGAACAGACAATTTTCAGATGATGAAATTAAAACCATCTCTAGTCATATGAAAAGTTGCTCCAAATCACTATTGATCAGAGAAATGCAAATTAAGACAACTCTGAGATACCACTATACACCTGTCAGATTGGCTAAAATGACAGGAAAAGATAACGATGAATGTTGGAGGGGATGTGGGAGGGCTGGGACACTAATACATTGTTGGTGGAACTGTGAACGGATCCAACCATTCTGGAGAGCAATTTGGAGCTATGCTCAAAAAGTTGTCAAACTGTGCATACCCTTTGACCCAGCAGTGTTTCTACTGGGCCTATATCCCAAAGAGACCTTAGAGGAGGGAAAGGGACCCACATGTGCAAGAATGTTTGTGGCAGCCCTTTTTGTAGTGGCTAGAAACTGGAAACTGAAGGGATGCCCATCAATTGGAGAGTGGCTGAATAAATTATGGTATATGAATGTTATGGAATATTATTGTTCTGTAAGAAACGACCAGCAAAACAATTTCAGAGAGGCCTGGAGAGACTTGCATGAACTGATGCTAAGTGAAACGAGCAGAACCAGGAGATCATCATGCACAGCAACAACAGTATTACATGATGATCAATTCTGATGGACGTGGCTCTCTACAATAAAGAATTGTCTCAAACCAGTTACAGTTATTCACTGAAGAAAACCATATACACCCAGAAAGAGGGACATGAAATATGGGCCACAACCTAACATTTTCATGATCTCTATTGACATTTGCTTGCATCGTGTTGCCTTTCTCTGATTCTTTTTTTTTTCTTGTAGATAGGATTTTTCTTGCATAACTTCTCAAGCATTTCAACATTATTAACATGTAGTGGACTTCCTGCCATCTAGGGGAGGGGAGGGGACTGGGGGTAAAATTTGTATTGGAAAGCTTTGTAAAGATCAAGGTTGGGGAACTACCCATACATGTTATACAAATAAAAAGCTTAAAAAAAAAGAAAAAAAAAAGAAAATGAGAAAGTAATAGCATCTACCTCCTAAGCCTGTTGTGAGGATAAAATGAGATCATAATTGTAAAATGCTTTGCAAACCTTAAAGCACATATATTTTGGGAACTGCCTTTCTTTTCTATATACTTATTTTCTTAGCATAGCTTTTTTTGAAAACATGGTAAGCACTTTAAAAAAAATTTCAATCATGCATTCATCTCAACATACTAGAATGATCAGCCAAAAATAATTGGGAATGATAGGCAATAAGAAAAAAGTCACTGAATTTGAATAAGATGTAGGGTAAGATTTTGAAATGACAAATTAAACCTAATATCATCTTATGCTTCATTAAGAAGCAGCATATTCAGAATAAGACATATGTTCATTCTATTGTACCCTGCCCTCGTCAGATCACATCTGAAGTACCACATACAGTTTGGGACATTATGATTTAGAAAATCCATTAATAAGTCAGAGTACATCCAGAGGGAAATGATCAGGATGGTAAGAAGCCTGGAGACCATAATATATGAGGATCAGCTGAACACACTAGGGATATTTTGCTTGGATAAGAGTAGACCTTTGGGGAACATTGTAGCAGTCATCAAGTGCTTGACGGGCTGTGCTGGGAAAGAGAAATTAATCTTACTCTGGCCCCAGTGGGTAAAACCAGGATCAATGGGTCAAAATTGCAGGAAAGTAAATTTAGACTTAATGTTAAGAAAAAAAAATTTATAACAACTCAAACTTTCATAGGTTTCCCCTCACTGGATTTTTGAAATAAAAGATGGTTGACCTCTTCTTAATGATGCTTGCTATATGTTAACTTAGCACATAGTAAGAACTTAATAAATGCTTGTTGACTGACATACTTTTTCCTCTTATCTAAAGAATGCATTAACCATTGTATGTACCATAAGATTCATTTGTTCTTTTGGCTACAATTGATTATTTTTTAAATTCAGTTATGAGTCTGAGATCACTTCTAACTCCATCATTGATTCTATGAGTGCTAGTAAGGATCATTCTATTTTCTCAATGTGCAGGTTTGGAGTCTTTGGATGTCTTGGAATCTGTATCCTAGTTTACTGGAGTAACATTGATGGGGGTTTCTACCCATCAAGTGGCATATAGATGGTGTATAGACTTTTAAGCTCTTTCTTTTAATTATGCTTTTTATTTAGCACATTCTAGGATATAATTTTCAGAACTGAAATCTCCTTATGCCATAACTTGCCATCTTCCATAAGTCATCAACTTCTCTAAACATTGGTCTCTTAATCTGTGTAATTACTAACACTCTTCTAAAAGATTCCTCTCAACACTGAGAGACTCTAGTTCTGTTCTGTGACTTAAGGTTAATTGCTATTTCCTTTCCCTATTCAGCCCTAACTGCAAAAGAACTGAATATATGGTTACTTAGCATTCTACCTCTAACAGAATCATGAATATCTGGATTTTTGGTAACTGGGATTCATCTTATTCAACCAGCATTTGCTAAGAATATTCTATGTGCCAAATACTGTGCCAGGAGCTAGAGATAAAAACAAGTCAGATAACAAAATATAAAGCCACATACAAAATAACATGAGAAGAGGCAATCTAGAGAAATCAAGAAAGTTCTCATGTAATAGAGTGCTTGAGCTGAACTTTGAAAAATAGTAGGGATCCTCCAAGGAAGATGATAGTAAGCCTTTCACTCAGAGGCATACATATAAATGTTTTATATAAAGAACAGAAAGTAAGCTAATGCGGATAGACTATAGAATGTGAGAATGGGAATGAGAATACAGTAATCTGAGAACAGTGGGTTGAGCCAGGTTTCTTTAGACATCAAACAGAAGTTTGCATTTGTCCTTTGAGCAATAGGGAGCCATTAAAGCTTCTTTTTCAGAGTAGTGATGATCATACTTATACAATAAGAATTTTGAATACTGGAAAGGTGCCATTAATGTAGTTCCTATAAGACTACCCAGTATATAGTCTTCTATTATGTTTAACAAACATTTATTAACATCTATTAGCTGCAGAGCATGAGGTTAGGAATTGAGAATACACACATTTCAAAATCACATTGCCATTGTGTTTAAAAAGCTTGTTTTACTATAGATGATATCAAATACACACAGATAAATATAATTAGAAGTAACTCAAAATTCAAAGTTACTAGAACAAAGCAGACATTCAGTACTCTAAGGACATTTGAAGAATAAGAATGTGCTTTCTAACTGGGGCTGTGTGGAAGAAGTGCATCTACTCAATATTTTTTTTCTGAAGGAATTGGGGTTAAGTAACTTAAACAAGGTCATACAGCTGGGAAGTGCTAAGTGTTTGAGATCAGATTTAAACTCAGGTTCTTGTGATTTTAGGGCTGGTGCTCTATCTACTGCTCCACCTAGCTGCCCCTTCTACTCAGTCTTAAAGGAAAATGATTATTCTGAAAATGGAACTGATATCATAAATAAGAGATAGCCTAAAAATATACAGAAAGGTAGTCAGTGTTGTGTGGAATTTGGGGGACAGGAAAATTAGAAAGTATGTGAAGAAGAGCAATGCCAAATAAAGTAAAAAGGTAGGTTGGAGTCAAATTGAGTAAGAGTCTAAATTTAAGATTAGGAGTGTGTATTTTAACCTAGGAGCATAAAAGTCCCTGAAGACATTAGAGCAGAGGAGATTCATGGTCAGTTCTATTACAAAGATTTTTTTTAATTAATCAGCTATTTGGAATGATAGAAAGACTAGAAACAGGAAAATCCATTTTTCTTGAACAATCTAGAAGCAATGAGGGCATGAATTGGGGTGGTAGAAGCTTAGCTTAAAGGGAAAATTTAAAGAACTAGTAGGAAAAACAGAGCAAGGATGAATTAATATGAGAATGTTATATGAGAAGAATGGTAAATAGAGAAGTTCTGTGTTTGAAAAATAGTAAATGTATTTATTAAAAAAAAATCATCCCTTAAATCAGAAATTCCTAATCTTTTTTGTGTGTGTCATGGACAAGCCTTTGGCAGTCTGGAGAAGTCCCTTTCTAAGAATGTTTTCAAATGCATAAAACAAAGCACATAGAATCACAAAGAAAACCAATTGTATTATATATAAAATATTTTCAATGCAAAACTGAGTTAAAAATCATAAATAAAGGAAAAGCTATATTTGATGAGTGCCCTTAGAAGTCTTCATAAGCTGTCATTCCTACATCACTATTCAAAGAATTGTAGAATCAAGAATTTAGACTTGGCAGAGACATTTTGTTTACTCCATTGTTCCCTCCTCAAAAACCTTCAACAATCCTCATTGTCTATGTAGAATGATGTTAGAGAAACTTGAATGTAGAGTCAAGAAGACCTGCATTAAAATTCCACATTAGATTCAATGTCAGTGAGTCAATAAACATTTGTAAACCACCTATTTTATGCCTAACACTATATTAAGCTCTGGAGAACTTAAAGAAAGATAAAAGAGAGTTCCTACAATCAAGGATATTTACCTTCTATGAGTAATATGTAGATAGATAATTTATAGCATCTTCTTTTCAGGAATATTGGAATGATTAAATGACATATGTATAAAGAAAATCTCCAAATTTTAAAGTGCCGTATTTATGCTCCCTTTTATTATTGTTGTTTAACTAATATTTGCTAGTTGTAACTCTTGCTAACTCCCTTATAACTTCTTTTTTTGCCTCAGTTTACTCATCTGATACATGGGAATAATAATGGCACTTACCCGTATAGGGTTGCTGTGAGATGAAAATGAGATGTGAGACAATATTTTATTTCCAAAAGCATTTTATTTTTCCAAATATTTGCAAAGATAGTTTCCAACATTCATTTTTGTAAGACTTTGTGGTCCAAATGTTTCTCTTTCTCTCCTTTCACTTCTCCCTCCCCAAGACACCAAATAATGTGATGTAGATTAAATATGTGCAATTCTTTTAAACATATTTCTATATTTGTCATGCTATGCAAGAAAAATCAGACCAAAAGAGGAAAAAAAAATGAGAAAAACAAACAAACAATTATGCTTTGATCTACATTCAGTCTCTATAGTTCTATTTCTGGATGTGGATGGCATTTTTCATATGAGATAATATTTGTAAAAAGCTTTGAAAAGCTTAAAGTGCTATATAAAAGCCAACTATTATCATTATTTAGCTAACATTTATTTTCATTGTTGTGGTTGTTTTGCAAGGCAGTTAGGGTTATGAGATTTACGAGGGTCACATATTTAGATAGAGTCAAATGTCTCAAACTAGATTTGAACTCATTTTTCCTGACTTCAGGGCCAGTGTTCTATCCCTACACTACTCATTTGCCCCACGTTTAGTTGACATTTATTTAGCACTTAATACAATATTTATGTATTTATATGACATATTTAATATTTTATAGAAAATAATAATATATTCACAAATACATATGCATGTGGGTATGTGTATATATATGTGCATATGTACAAATATGTATTTTACACATATATATGTTCTTTGCCAAGATTAAAATGTCAATTATAATTATTAATATATTCTTTGTTATTTAAAGCTATTCATGACCTAGTTCTAAACTCTATATAAACTTATCTCCCTGTGCTTCCTAGCACAGTCCCTGCTTCAGCAAAATCAACACACACTCTGTTCTTTGTAATGTTCAGTTTCTATTTCAGCACAAGTTCTTTCCAACTACCCCCAGACCTCAGTGATCATTTCTCCCCTAAACACTGGTAGTATTTATTGTTCTATCACTCCTTTGGCATTTAAAATGTACTATCTTATCATTATTTTCAGTAATTTTTTGTTGTGTATAATTCTTCATGATCCTAAGAGGTTTTCTTGGCAGAAACACTGCCATTTCCTTCTCCACTCATTTTACAAATGAAGAAACTAGAGTAAACAGAGTAAGTGACTTGTCTAGGGTCACCCATAGCTTGTAAGTATCTGAAACTAAATTTGAATTCACATCTCCCTGACTCCAGGCTCAGCACTAAGCTTCCTTTACCACATATGAATTTCCTAGGTCTCCTGAGGACAGGGACCATTCATATTAACCTTTCTACTAGTTGCACCTAGATTTGTGCCCTAGGTGAATATCACCACATTAAAAACTAGTGATTTCACTGGTTTATGAAATCATGCTACCCATGACAATTCAACACTTCTATGACTCCAGGAGGTTCAGAGTTCAGTTTTCTTTCTGAGATCATAGAGACCCTGAATATTGTGAAGCAACTTTGATTCAAAGCTTTCCTGATGTTATGTCAAGTGAGACAGGTTGCCATATGCATTTTAGGAACTTTAAAAATGATTGTTAACAAATATTATAATGTCTTAAAGATGTGAAGTGTTATAATGAAGACAAAGTCAGAGTCAGGAGAAACAAGGTGGAAGCCCTGCCATTGATAAATATTGACTCTCTGAACCTGGGCAAGGAAGTGACTTAAATTCTCAGTGCCCTATACAAGTCTAGAAGATTATAAATTATAGAACAGTTGTGACTTTGCCTTGGTAGAAAAAGTTTCCTTGCCAGGAATTCTTTGTGAGATTTTGACTTAAATAAATAAATATCAATGCGCATGTAAATGTGTTTTGATATAGTGAAAATTTATAAAAAAAAAACTTTGATAATGATCTTGTGAAATAATTAGTATTATTATTCTCATTTTACTGAAGATAAAACTAAGCTTTGTTCATAATCTCAAATTCAGAGCTAAGAGTTAAGCCTAGGACTCTTGATGCCACCTGAATTTTTCTTTCTATTGCCCCATGCTACCTTTCCAAGTGGCAATAAATAATGGAGATCCTGGATGGGTCACTTTCTACTCTATGGTATGGTCACTGCTCTACATTTGGCCTACTGCTTCTTTAGTACATGGTTCATGCTTTCATTTTCATCAGAAGCCATAGCGTAGGATATATTGACTTCCTAAGAAGAAAATTCTGAGAGCATATTTGAAAACTTCGTTGCAAACCTCCTTTAGTCCCATTATAATAGAAGAATTAATTTTAAATGAAAATTTTTCCATTTTCCATTTTACCCCATCCATAAACACACACTCCTGTTCTTATATGAACAAGAATGATAACAATACTATATTTAATACAAACCTTCTTGGAGGCCAATTCCCACAGAGGCAACTTTCCAACTGACAGAGTCAAGAGGTTTCACAGTTTGAGATTTACATCTTATTTTCAGCTGTCAAAATTCAGTCCTATATACACTGGTTCTGAATTTCCAAACATTTGACTTGTAAACCCTGGCAGAAGCTTTCCTAGTTAGTTACTCCAGAAACTTGATTGCCTCTTGGAAAGTTGGGAGCCATGAATTTCAGATGCTGACCTTCCAACAGCCTAGGCTTTAAAAGTTCTAATTAATAGCTGGAGTGATAAGACATAATCAAGCCCAAACAGCTCAGAGCTCTACAGGGATATTTTTGTGTGGGGGTCTGTGTGTGCATGTTCTTGAGTGCACTGTGATTATTGAAAGAAGTATTTTGTTTTTTTAAAAAATTTTCCACTAGCAATAATTACTTCTACAGAAGTCATACTTTTCTGAATATGTAATCTGATCAATATCTGCTTGTTATTCAATCATTTTAGTTATGTCATACTCCATGCCTTTGTTGGGAGTTTTCTTGGCAAAGATACTGAAGTGATTTGTCATTTCCTTCTTCATTTAACACATGAGAAAACTGAGGCAACAATGTTAAATGGCTTGCCCAGAGTCATAGTTAGTAAATGTCTGAGGTTAGATTTGAACTCAAGAGGAAAAATTTTCCTTAACTCCAAACCTGGTGCTCTCTCCACTGCATCATGTAGCTTCCCTCAATATCTATAATTCCTTTAACATTGTGGACTGCAGCCCAGATACTTGCCTGATAAATATGACTTTTGTTTATGACCTCCCACATATTATCCACATGAAGTTCACCCAAGAGTCAGTACTTTTTTTCCTCATTCTCTTCTCACTATTGGATATCAATAGATCATGCTGGCTCTTCATTACTGGTTACTCCTTGCATATACTAGCACCATCTTATCCCTAATTTTTTAATGGCCCAGAGAAATTTCCTCCATTATCACTATATAGATATTTGTTAAAAATTGATCTAAAATTGGCACTTGCTTAGTATCTACAACTGAAATTCTTTTAGTAAAATCAGCTTCACTTTTTGTAATTTTGATTTCTAAAAATAAATTTAAAATATGAAGATTAGATCATCTTGTGATTCTAGGCAATGTATGCCTAATGATGAAATGGCCAGACATTTTCCCACTGGCCTCCTCTAGAATAGTGAATTTTTATTTTCTTTGCCTGGTGCTTACTAAATTACTTCACAAATACAGAAATCTAAAACAAATAAACCAACTGTTCATAAAAGAAGTCTCAGTCTTAAGACTCTCCCTTCTTTCTCCCCCAACCCCATAAAATGTTTCTCTCTCCTTGAAAAGATGAACAATATTCCTAGAGTACTTTGCTACTTGGAAAATATAAAATTTCTGTCTCAATATATATCTCATTTACTTTTTTTAATGCTTTTTGCTGAGGCAATTGGGGTTAAGTGATTTGCCCAGGGTCATACAGCTAGGGAATGTTAAGTGTCTGAGACCAAATTTGAACTCAGGTCCTCCTGACTTCAGGGCTGGTGCTATATCCACTGTACCACCTAGCTGCCCCTCATTTATTTTCAAAGAGGAAGAAAAACAACACTCAAAGCTCATTTCTTCCACAAATATTTATCCAGTGCCTATTTTATCCCGGGCACAATATGTTCCCATGGAAACTTCTTTGAACACAGTTGGTTACAGTCTTAAAAATGAAAACATAGGGGCAGATATTCCAATGGTTCTTACATTATATTGCCCCTGTTCAAACACTTCTGCTCTTTGTGGAAAGTAATAAAGAATGGATTCTCCCTCTGTAAAGAAGTAATACAGCAATCACTGAGATAGCACGCAGTACACTACGTTCTCTTTTATTATTTATCTCCTGTTTCTCTGCTCTGAACACTAACAGCCCAAAGAGGAGAGAGAAAGAGGGATGGGGGAAAAAGAGGGGAGAGAGAGACAGAGACAGCGAGACGGAGACAGAGACACCGAGATAGACACACACACACACACACACACACACACACACACACACACAGAAAGAGAAAGAGAGAAAGAGAGAAAGACAGAGAGACAGAGAGAGAAAGAGAAAGAAAGAGACAGATAGACAGAGAAAGAGATAGAGACAGAGAGACAGAAACAGAGAATGTTAATTGTCTTTTCTTTAAAATGATGACTTCAATGAGTCAGCCTTTTCTAAGACTGCTATTTAGGGAGACATCATTTTTCTCCACTGACTGGTGCACTCCTTACAAATTGTCTCTTTTCCTCCTTTTATTGTGAGCACTACCCCCCTCCTGCCACCACCACCACCTTAAATTATTTGCTGAGTATCACAACAGGGGGTTTTCAGAAATTGTTCATAGATGGACTTTTCTAACTAACCTGCAAGGACAGTGATTGTTACCACTGTTCTGGAAGAGTTTTACGCTTTTTCCCCAGGTAATAACTATTCACTGCAGTTAACAGAATCAGGAGCTCTCAAAAATGGGAGAGCCAGTTTGTTTTCTTCAACAAGCCATTTATTTCCTGTTCATCTACAAAAGAACAACAAATTAACAAATAATTACTATGAAGAGCCAAGCACTATCTTTGGGGACATCAGAGGGTAATGATATCTGATTGAAACACTTGAAAATTATTTATTATCTTCTAAGTTTATATTTACATTATCTCATGTCAACTGAATTTAATTCCTCAGACACTTGGTAAGTTCATATAATGTACTAATCTCTTTGAATACAAAAATAAAAAAGAAACCATTCCTTCCCTCAAGCAGTTTAGATTCTGGTGTATGTGTGTGGGGAATGTAATAATCATATGTATATATATATATGATACAAAATATATACAATAAATATTATAACTAAGATTTATTTAGTGCTTAAAGGATTTTACAAATCATGGTACATATGTTATATCATTTGTTCAATATCAAGAGGGAGGTAGCACTTATAATACAATCTCCACAATAATCCTGTGAGGTAGTACTCTATTTCACAAATGGGTAAGCTGAGGCTCTGAGAGAGTAAATGATTTTCCCATGTTTACATTGTGAATAGGATTTGATTTTTATTTTAGTACTAATATGCCACCCACTACTATCCTCTGCCTCTCTATAATATGTTACAAATTCTCAACCTTATCGTTCATCCTCACTTTCCCATGTTGAGGATGTTCAAAGGGAAGATAATCAGAATGAAAGTTAAAAAATCAATAGTAATCAGCTTTTCAGACTCCCCACATAACTGCAGGAAAATTTTGTTTTGTTTTAAATCCCAGTTTGGATCCTCAAAATGGAAGAAACATCTATACATTTACTAAGAGTATTACTGAAGCAGATATAATTTAAGCCTCTTGAAAGAGGGCTACAGATAAAGAAATGAGAAAGTAGAGAAGTCATGGGCAGTAAAGTACAAATGAGGGGAAAGGGATAGGAGAAAGGCTACAGTAGGAAGGCAAGTCATAGAGCAAGGCATAAGGCAAGAATCTGGGTTTGGAGGAGCCAGGAGAAAGGAGATAGAGATTGGTGTGTGTCAAGATGATTTTCTTCTGCCATTGTGAAGCCTGGTGCAGGGAGAAATAAGAAACTGCATTTCTGAAGGAAGCACAAAACACATCAGTGCAGAGAAAGCTGGATTTGGAGTAATCATAGAACTCAAATTCAAAACTCAGTTTTCTACTTATTGTTGATGCAAACATGATTGAATCATTTTGGCTTAATTTTTTTTCACCACCTCCATCTCTTCTTCTCTGTCTTGTGCTCATAAAGAGGCTCTATGAGTATTTGTCTTGTGTATAGATTTTCTCTACTTTGTTCTTTAGATCATTCCCAAAACATGACTGCAGCAGCTCAAGCCTCCAGGCTCATGAGTGACACATGGGCATCTCACTCGGAATATATCCCCATTACAACCAATGCTTGCAACACTAGATTTGCTTCCAAACTACCAGGGAACATACCAAATCCTAAATGTCACTTTCCCTTTACTATTTGCTGGCATCATAGGAGCAGATATTTAGCCCAAGAAAGAGCTTTTCAGATCCTCCGGTCTAATAAATTCTCCAAACGGTCTTGAGTCTAGATTTCTTATTCAATTACAAAAATTCATTTTTGTAATTGAATAAGAAATCTAGACTCAAGACCATTTGGAGAGTTATCCTGCCCAAGAGAAGCTAGTAGGTCTGATGAAATCTATCTAGCTGAATAATAAACTGGCATATCAGGAAAGAAAGTGATCATAAGAGAGAGAGAAGATTAAACAACTGGGTCCTGAGGCTATGAAACTGAAAGTTACCTTAAAAAAGCATATTTCCCACTCACTATTGGAAATATCACAGGATCTTAGTTTTTGAAGTACAAGAGACTATAAAGGCCATAGTCCAATTTCCTCACTTTACTAATGAGGAGCTGAGACCAAGAGATAACACAGGTTCACTAAAATAACTAGTAAATATCTGAGACAGGATTGCTCAAATTGTTCAAAAGGTCTTCCTGCTTCTGAACTCACTATTCTATCCACTTCAATATATATTTAATTACTCATCCATCTATCCAGTTCTTCAAAATGCATTTATTAAGTAACAAATATGTGCCAGACTAGGTGTTAGGGATACAAAGATACAAAAATGATACAGTCCCTGCCTTTAAGGATTTTACATTCTTCTGGAAGAAAACCAAATGTACACATTAAATAAAATGCAAAACAGTTACAAGTTAATACAAAGTAATATCTGGGTGGAGGGCAATATCAATGGAAGGGATCAGAATGATTTTCCTATCCTTTTCACATGTTTCCACAGGTATTGCAAATTTTCTATTCAAACCAAGCAAGATCATTAATCCTGTTATGTCCAATCTCATATTCACCAGCCTCTCATTCCTTTATACCTAGAGAAGATATTATTCCTGACTCTTCCAGATAAAGTTCTTTCAAAACCTCCCTCAGATGCCACCTGTTTCAAGAGCATCCCTCAAGCTTTATGCACTCCTTCCTTCTCTGTATCAGTGATACCTCAGGAGCCCCTATGGGTAATACTTTATCCTAACTTTATCCTAAAATTAAAATTTTAAATTGCACATGAG
Organism: Myrmecobius fasciatus; assembly: GCA_023553655.1. Classification (NCBI taxonomy): domain Eukaryota; kingdom Metazoa; phylum Chordata; class Mammalia; order Dasyuromorphia; family Myrmecobiidae; genus Myrmecobius; species Myrmecobius fasciatus. Next base: position 9,579 of record JAJPUD010009216.1, on the reverse strand, counting down.
CCTATATCTTCTCTTAAAGTTTGCAAAGCATGCTACCAATATATCTCATATAATGCTTACAACAAGGTAAAGTGGTAGGTAGGTGTTATTAATTATTCTCATTTTACAGTTGAGAAAAATGAGACAAATTCAGGGTTTCCTGAGTTCACTTAGGGAGGAGAATGGCTAGAGCATCAGACATCATGGTAGGAAGAGCTGAATTCAAATAGCTCAATTCTTACTAATTGTGTGAACCTAAGCAAGTCATCTACTCCTCATCTGTTTTGGTTTCCTATTTATAAAAGGGATTAATAATATCCTGCCCAGGTTGTTGTGAGGATAAAATGAAATAATATATATATATATATATATATATATATATATATATATAAAGTGCTTTGCAAACATTAATTTTCTACCAAGATGTTGGTATTTTTATTTTAATTATTCAATATAAATTTTTCGTTAGCAGTTCCCCACAAAATCTAAAGATACGATTCTTAGGGCAGCCAGGTGATATAGTGGATAGAGCAATGGCCCTGGACTAAGGAGGACCTGTGCTCAAATCCAGCCTCGGATATTTGACACTTTCTAGTTTTGTGACCCCTTGATTGTCTCACCAAAAGAAAAAAAAATCGCTTAAAGAGTCTTATAGCTTTTCCTCATATTCTTTTTCAGTTGTTACCAATATTGATGTCTAAGCTGTTAAAATAACACCAAGGATATGTTCCCATTTATTTTTACAGAATTTAACACTGCAGGTAGGATGACCCATATAAATTTAAAGTTAATTCCTTCCTTGAATGCTTTTGAGGAGAGTTATCCTGAGAACTTATATAAACCCTTATTAAACTGATATTGGCTTGTTCAAAATAGCATGTAATTCAAAGCAATTGTTTTTCACCAGATGCCTTGATACCCTGCTATTCTTTAATATGCATATCAGATGTTAAGTTCAATTTAAATTTCTCGTCTCTAATTTGCAAACTAGCAAGATTTTCTTCTATTGAAAAGTATGATTTTTTATTTTTCTAGAAAGCATTAGGAAGCATATTTAGTAGGAGTGGTATTAATTTGTCAAATAAATAAACCAGTAATCTGTGTATGTAAAGATTTTTTTTGGCATATGATATGATAAATAAGACCTGCTTAAGGAAACTGAAAAGTTAAAGAACTTTAAAACATAATAATGTTGATTTTTTAAAAGTGCAATTTAGTTCTTAACAACATTCATTAAAGAGTCATCATATTTAAGAGCACTTGGCTTTAGGGTCAGAGACCCAGGCTCAGATCTCAGTTCTGATAATTACTACCCATATGGCCTTAGCAAAGGCTCTTCATCTCTCTATGCCTTAATTTTTTCATCTTTAAAAGAAGGAGTTTGCATGTGTGCCTTTTTCAAAAACCTATGCCAAGCAATAGAAGCTCTGGGACAAAGAGTAAGGACATTAAAGCATAATTCCAAATTGCTTTCCAGAGTGAATGGACTAATTCAGAATTCTGCCAATAGTGTATCTAGCTCCCATATCCCCCCCAATGCTGATAAAATCCATCTTTTGTCATAACTGCCAATTTGTCAGTGGAAGTTAAAAACTCAAAAATGTTTTAATTTGCATTCTTCTTACTCATGATTTGAAGTAATCTTTCAAGTGTTTGTTAATGATTTTCACTTTCTTTTGGCAGTTGTTTTATTCATTTCCTTTGACCCTTTATTCATTGAGGAATAGCTCTTGGGGAGCAGCTAGGTGGTGTAGTGGATAGAGCACCAGCCCTGAAGTCAGGAAGACCTGAGTTCACATCTGGACTCAGACGCAACATTCCCTAGCTGTGTGAACCCAGGCAAGTCACTTAACCCCAATTGCCTCAGCAAAAAGCAAAAAAAAAAAAAAAAAAAAAGAATGGCTCTTGGTCAATATTACCTCCCATATTAGAAATACTGGTTGCAATTTTCCTCATAAACCTCTTCCACAAATCCAAATAAACAACTTCCTTTTTGATTCTTATTTGCATTTATTTGTGTTTTTTTAGTAAATTTATTTTAATATACATTACTTTGTGAATCATGTTCAAAAAGAAAAATCAGCGCAAAAGGGAAAAACATGGAAGAGATAAAAAAATAGAAAAAAAGAAGTGAACATAGCATGTGTTGATTTACATTTAGCCTCCATAGTTCTTTTTTTGGATACATGTGACATTTTCTATCCAAAGTCTATTAGGATTGCTTTGGATCACTGAACCACTGAGAAGAAGCAAGTGTTTCATAGTTGATCATTGCACATTCTTATTATATTGCATACAATGTGTTCCTGGTTCTGCTGGTTTCAGCTCAGTTCATGTGACTTTTTCCAGGATTTTCTAAAATCAGCTTGTTCATCATTTTTATAGAGCAATAATATTCCATTATCTTCATATACCACAACTTGTTCAACCATTCCCCAAATGATGGGCATATACTCATTTTCTAATTCTTTGTTACCACAAAAAGAACTGCTACAAACATTTTTGCATATGTGGGACTTTTCCCTCTTTTAAGATTTCCTTGGGATATAGACCCAGCAATGGCATTGCTGGATCAAAGGGTATGTACAATTTTATTGCCCTTTGGGCATAGTTCCATATTGCTTTCCATAATGGTTGGATTATTTCACAATTCTACCAGCAATGCATTAGTGTCCCAGTTTTCCCATATCTTCTCCGAAATTTATCATTATCTTTTTCTGTTATCTTAGCCAATCTGAGAAATGTGAGGTAGTACCTCAGACTTGTTTTAATTTGCATTTCTCTACTTAATAGTGATTTAGAAAATTTTTTCATATAACTCTGTATGGCTTTAATTTCATCATTTGAAAAGTGTCTGTTCATATCCTTTGACCATTTATCAGTCGGGGAATGATTAGTATTCTTATAAATCTGACAAAGATCTTTATATATTTTAGAAAAGACATCTTTATCAAAAAATACTGGCTATAAAGATTTTTTCCCAGCTTTGAACTTTCCTTTTAGTTGTTTCTGTTGGTTGTGTTTCTGCAAAAACTTTTTAATTAAATGTAATCAAATTGTCCATTTTGCCTTTCATAATGTTCTC
>JAJPUD010009215.1:39757-77910 GCA_023553655.1 Myrmecobius fasciatus | reverse complement strand
AGCCCAGTCTTTCAGAACTAATAGCTCCTTGATAGAGCAAGATGAGGGGAAGGATATTCTATCAATTCAGCTCCACCTCCCATTGGACATGGAATTTTGCAATGAAACTACTCACACAGTAGGAAATACCACACCCAGCAAATAGCAGGCCCTCTTCAGAGTATAGACAGGAGAGATTTCTGACTAGTATTACTTTTGTCAATAGAGAGAATGGCTAACTAGCTAACTAGACAACAGTTCTTCACATTAGAATTGGTGGGTGGATATGTGAGGAGTGATATTCTTCTCTCTTCCTACCATCATACATGGCATCTTTTATTAGAACTACTATCTCAGTAAGGGAGTATTACTCCCACCAGGGAGTAATAATTCTTTATAATAATGGATTTTGATGCTATCTCAGAAAATGCTTCTGTTTTTAGACAATTGATCTACCTCCATTGGATTTAACTCTGTCTGCCTGGAGGGTTCATAAACTAGTTTTAGTATGATATGCCCACTGAATACTTTGGACTTATGGATAGTTGCTTCCTTGAAAAAGCCAAACTAAAATGTCAGGTTGAAAAGAGAGATAGCCTAGAGAGATAACTAAATTTTATTTTTTAAATTTTAAAATTTACCTAAATTTTGCTTTTCCCCTTATTTTAAGTAAGCAATTTGATTTACAATTATTTAATTTTGATTTTAATCTCTAATAAAACTTCTCATTTAATATTTATTTATTAAAAAGTTATTGTTCCCAGACTTATAGAAATATGAGGTTTTACCAGTAAGACTTTAAGAAAACTGGAAGAAAGTATATTTCTTCTTTTTTATTTTAATTTTTAATTTTTTTCCAATTACATGTAAAAACCATTTAAATACTCTTTTCTTAAAATTTCAAGTTCTATTTTCTCTTCTTTTATCTTTCCCCTACTCCATCAATTAAAAGACAAGCAATTTGATGTTATACAAGTGTAATTATACAAAATATATTTCCGTATTATCCATGGCATAAAAGAAAACAAAAATAAAAAAAGAAATTTTAAAAATGTATGCTTCATCTGCATTCAGACTACATCAATTCTTTCTCTGGAGGTAAATAACATTTTCATCATAAATACTACAGAATTGTCTTAGTTCATTATAAGTCATTCACAGTTGATTCATCAGTTCATGTAAGTCTTTCCAGGTTTTTCTGAAATTGGTCTACTTTTCAACTTTTTATATTAGAAATTTGCTTTATTGTGGTGGTCTAGAACTGAACCCCCAATATCTCTGAGGTATGCCTGTATACACCAATAAAATTAAGGATTTCCAAAATATCATCAACAGCTCTATAAGACTGAATGTAATCATTTTTACATTTCAACTAGAAAGATGTATATGAAAAATCCTTATTTAAGTTTTAAAATGGAAATGCATTTCAAATACGAAAATTCTAATTATAAAGCAGCATTTTTGATTAGATATATTTTCCAGTGATTCATCAATTCGATGATGAAATATTTATCTGACCTTTGAGAAGAAAGTAACTAATATCATTTTATTATAGTAAACAATTTATCTTACAAATCATTATACATTTGCCCCCCCCAAAGAATACCTAAGTACAAATGCTTGCAAAAAATCCTCATAAATACTTTAATAAGCTACAGACATGATATTCATTCAACATTACAAGACAGCAAATATGAGAATTTATTTTTGGACTTCAGATACTGATAAACTCACCACTTTTAAGGCAAAATAGAATTTCTTACTCAGAGACCCAAAATGTAGAGAAACCCTAAAAATGTAGCAAGAGCACTTCCATACACTGTTTTCACTAATCAATGTTATGCAGAAATATTTCCACTAGAGTATGCTTTAGAAGAGATTCTTCCTTTGGTTAACTTTTTGGTAATTGGCAGCTCTTCAACAGGTTCCCACTTTTGATGAATTGTGAAAAGCCTTTATGGCCCATAAGGATTCATGTTTTCCCATTGTTCTGGATTGTTCTTTCTGTTAATGACTATATCAATTTTGAAAAGGGAATATATGGTCACAGAGGCTGCTCCAATTCCAGCAATATTTACAAATGTGATCAAAGTTATTTGTATATATAATGATATATAATGAAATATATATATATAATGAAATAATATATAATGAAATATAATGTTTCATTACAATCATTTGCCACAACTTGTTCATCCATTTCCCAATTGATGAACATTTTCTCTCAGAAGTTACAAGAATTGTCTTTCTATGTAGAAATGTACACAATTTAACTTTATTGAATTCTTTACAATTTTCCTTTCATGTTTATTTTTTTATACTTCCTTGAGTTTTATATTTGAAAGTCAAATTTTCTATTCAACACTGGTCTTTTCATTAGGAATGCTTATAAGTCCTTTATTTCATTGAATATCATTTTTCCCTTGAATATTGCATCTTTTTCCTTAATATATACTTTGTGACCTAAATCATTCATTCCCCATGTTTTGGCCTTCAGTTTCCCTTGGTGTCTAATGAGAAATTTAGATGATACTATCTCTAAAGTGTCTGCTAACTCTAAATCTCATGGTTGTATGATTGTGCTCATTCACAATGAAAATTTCTTAAAACTTCTTTTAAAATCCTGCCAGAGAAATTCTTGAACAAAAAAGAAATCTACATTGAAACATTTTAATAAATTTATAATAAAATTTATATATGTATATATATATGTATATACATAAATATAAAATACATTTTATAATAATAAAAAGGACCAAAGAGAGGTCCTTCCTAAAATTTGTTCTTAGAACACCTCAAATTTAAACTCTTTCAAGTCTGAAAACAAATGATCAAAATGTCACAGTGGTTATACCACTAGTGTTAACTTTAAAATATCAAAGAGCTCACATACATTATCTCTGAAGAAAATCAGAACTCAGTCAGATGATCACAATTACAGTTAGTTCTAGGAAATAAAAGAAATGAAAAGAGGTAATAATAATCATAAGCAAAAAGTTTTCTTAATTTCACTGGAGCAGGAAAACATGTTGCCCAGAGCTTCTTCTAGAAGGAGACTTACCTAAGCGTGGACAAATCTTAATACATATAGCATTGGCTACACAGTGAGCTGTAGCTCTGAAAATGAGGGGTACCAGCAATAATGGGACAAGTTTAATTTATAGCAGGGTTTCATGATGAACATGGATCCTGCAAGTGCCTGTCCAAACTCAGGGACCACTAGGGGCTGGTGTGAAACAATTATGGGATTTTTGTTGTGGCTAAGTTCAGCCCCAGGGTGAGTACACAAGACTGTTGTTATGGAATTTTAGGGCATAACTTGTTTGTTGTGCCTTATCTTTGGAAATCAGGGTGTCTTCTAATAGTAAAATAAAAGGGATACTGACAATTCATACTGCTAACTCCTGACCAAGTATTTTTGGAGTCATAGATCCTACATTTTTGTTAATAATGCTACCAAATTTAACTTTAAAGGATCTGGTTTCTGCTGTATGTAGCATGTATGACCTTGGAAAAGTGTTTTTGTTTTGTTTTGTTTTGTTTTGTTTTTAATTATTTTTTCTCCCTCTGGTATCTGAGAAGATAAGATGATAAGATCTCTAAAGTGTCTGCTAACTTTAAACCCCCAAGTTGTATAATTATGCTCATTCACAATGAAAATCTCTTTAAAATGAAGGAGTTTCCTCATATTTAAAATTAAGGAGTTCAACAATGATTTCCAAGGATCTTTTTTAACTTTAAATCTATGATCCCACTAAATTTGACAATTCCACAGCAAAATTTCCCTGATTATTTTATAACACACAAGTGAATATTTATTAACAGAATGTAGCTATTCGTGTCAGCTTTTTCCCACTCTTCAAAAATAATTATTATTGTCCTTTGAGTTATGTTCTTGGTCAGCTCACCTTTTTTTTTTTAATAGGACATGAACTACATCTGCTTCTAATTCATTTGACTTACTTAAAAACTTAATAAACTTGTTCAAAGTCTTTCGTTTGCCCATCTGTTCCTCAAGAGGATGCTTTTTGATACACTTTTAAGACAATATAGTTTACTAATATCTTTGATTTTTCTTGCCCCGATAATAGCACAAGAGAAACATCCTTAGTTTATTCACTACCCATTTCTTTCCATTTTATGTTTCTATCATTCAAAGAGAGAATGCAGCGAAGCTTTATGGCTACATAATTCTTTGGAAGGACCAGCTAAGTAGCACAGTTGATAGTGTGTCAAGCCTAAATTCAGAAAGACTCAACTTCCTGATTTCAAATCTGTCCTCAGACACTTATTAGCTGTGTGACCCTGGGCAAGTCACTTAATCCTATTTGTCTCAATTTCCCATCTATCAAAGGAGCCAGAGGAAAAAAAAAAATGGCAAGCCACTCCAATATCTTTGCCAAGAAAATTCTACATGGGGTCATGAAGTGTTACACATAATTGGAATAACTGAACAAATCTTTGGGCAACTGACCTGTTCTGTTTTCCTAGACCAAGAAATATAATACAATAAAAATCCTATTCTCCAATTTACTAATGTGGGACCATGGACAAACTATAGAATCATAGATATAGATCTTAAAGGAACTTTAGAGGTAATCTAGAAGAATCTCCTCATTTTGCAAATGAAGAAACTGAGAACCAGAGAAGTTAATGCTTGGTCACACTGTAGCAGAATCCAGCATTTCAACCCTAGTCTTTTGGCTATAATCCAGATGTCTTTTTTAACTTTGTCATTCTGCTAACAGAAATCTTCAAGCAAAGGTTTGTTTGGAAGCAGATGAGTCAGTTGGTAAGGGCATTTTTCTATATAGTGGAAAGTATAAGTAAATAATGAATTGTTGTGGAGGGGATTTTTCTTCTAAATTCAATTTGAAGGCAAAAAAAAAATTGTAAAAGCTAAAAGTCCTATGGCACTGTCTGTAGTTTTATCAAAATGACTTTTAACTAATGTCTATTATACATCCTTTCTTTGTATTTTGGATCACCTACATTTTTTTTTCATTCTTCTTAGTTCATCAGTGGCCCATGATTTGTAAGTAGATGGCAATAAGGAGAGATTACTGGTTATTTCAAAAAAGATGCATTATTGTGACTTAGAGGAGGTTGGGATTATTAAAAGCATTATTCAATTTCCCAAATATAATCCAACCTTATCTACTTTATTCTTCTCTTCAGCTCTAGGCTAATTTCCTTTTCCTGTCCAAAGTATGGTTTTTGATTGATTACTGGGGTAGGAAATAGTGCAGAAACTCCCTTTGCTGAAGCAGAAAGGCAATTCCTTTGTGATTTGTAGTCTTAGAGATATCTGGAACACTAAGAGTTTTGGTGACTTGCCAATATTCACTCAGATAGCATGTTTCAGAAGTAATTCTTGAAGCCAGGTGTTCAAGATTCAAGGATTGACCCTCAATCACCATATCATGAGGGATAAAATGTAAAAGCATTACATATAAAACTCATGTGTAGATAAGATTTGTGGTAATTTCAACTATCTGAACCATAGTCATGAACCTAAGAAAGGAGTAAGGGAGAAAAGGGAAATAAGACTTCTAAGCAGCCAAAATTGTGTTCCCAAAACTTAGACACTAATGTTCATGCATTTTATAGTGGAGAGGTGAAGGAGATAAGATTTTGGCTCATATAAGTAGTCCTAATTTTACACACTATTGTAATTTAGTTATGTGATTTATCAAATCATAACAGATTAGAAGGAATTTAGAAGGGATATAGAAAGATACACTATAGAACTTTATATAGTCATACTGACATTTTTACATTAAGGATCAGATTCAGAAGAAATTAAAAAAAAACAGAGCCAGAAAAACTGGAAAGACATAATAATTAGGAGTTATCTTAAAGAAGTCTGAATAGGTCATTAAAATATTTGCTCCATTCCTTTTGCACAGAATGAGAAGAGGTCAAGGGACAAGCAAGCCATACTGTTAAAGCATTATAGAGAGTATTTTGGGCAGCAATTACACTGCCAGTCATTTAGGGAGCCTACTAAAATTAACTAGAGCTAGGAGGAGACTCACTAATATTGATTACATAACAGATATATTAGATTGAGAGGAATTGAGGCACTTCTCAATCTGCTGTAGTAGAGAAAATGAGTGAACCCCAGAAAATAAGTTGTGTAAATATTTCACCCTTGAATCCACTATGACTAAATATTGAACTTTGAGTTGGGGAAATGGCAGGAAAAGAGAGCTCCCTCTCAATAAGGAGAGTTTTTTGTTCCTTCCTGACTGCCTATATTTAATCTGTTCTTTGTTAAATACTTTGCTAACTTCAGTGCTTGTAGAAAGATAGATCTCTTAGTAAAAGATATGAGATATCAGATTTTTCCAGGTATTAAACCTGTGTAGAAGCCAAGCCATAAAGATTATTAGGAGAAAGAAACACTTAAAATCAAACTTTTCTGAGCTACAATTTACAAAAAACAACCTGAGATCTTTGATGAACATGTAACTCACCACTTTGCAAAATGTCATTCTGTCTTTGAACACTACCAATTATTAGAAAATTCAAACTTTTATTCAACCATATTCATAACTTTCACCCATTTGCTCCTAGAGTTGTTCATTCTAGAGCAACAAAAAGCAATTCACCACAGACTCTTCCACATGACAATTCAAAGATTTGAAGGCATCCCTAAGGCTTCTCTTCTAGGCTAATTATTCAATTGTTGCTCATATGACAAGACTTTCAGATACTGTCCTGGTGGTCTTTCTCTGGATGCAGTCCAGTTTGTCAATATCCCTCTTAAAATGTTCCTCTTAAAATCCAAAATCAAACACTGTACTCTGTGTGGTCTGCTCAATGTGGAGTAAAATGGAACAATTATCCTCTGTGATCTGGACACTGTGCTTCTATTGATGTAGCTCAGATTACAAGAGCTTTTCTTCTTTTTTTTTTTTTTTAAATAGTCACATCACACTCTTGGCTCATCTTGAGCTTACAACTGCTAAAATCCCAAGACTTTTTTGTGAATTTTTTCTCCATTCCTATACATACATGATTAAAATGTTTAACCTACACATAAGACTTTTTGGTTATCTTACCTTTCTTCTAACAGCCAATCATTTGACAAATTCTATCTGATTTATTTGCATAATTTCTTTGTCTTTTACCTTTTCCTTTCTATTCCCATGTGTTGACTCATAACTTCTCTTCCTTGATTAAAATTTTAGTTCTGCTTTTCATTTTCCCTTTCTTTAATCTGCCCTCAGATGGAATTATACAAGTAACTTTACAAGTGTATCACTCTGGTATTGTCACTTTTCACATCATTATTGGTTCACCATTGCCTATCAAATAAATGATAAACTCCTGCTCCTGATATTCTGTCCAGCTTATATCATGTGAATAACTTTAGCGAATTTAGCATTCTATCCTAAATGAACTGTTGGCTTTCCTCCCTTCTGGTTCATTGTCTTTGTTCAGACTATTTCCCATCCCTTAAGTGGACTCTCCACTGTCCCTAATCATTAAAGTCTCCTTTCAAGATTTAATACAATATTACTTTCTCCATGAAACCGTCTCTGAAACCCTCCAAATTTAATTACCTGACTTTCTCAAAATGTATATAGTATTTTGTCTTAACTTTTATATTAGAAAAATTTCCAACTTATAAGGAACTTATAAGAATGGACTGTGGTTAAATTATTTGAAGTGATTTTTGATTAACAAGCATATTTTTTTCCTGGAAAAATACTGTTAAAAAAAAAAAAAAAACTCCTGTTAACAAATATGTAAAATCAAGCAAATCAAATTCACACAACTATGTCCAAAAATACTTAGTTTACTTTTTCTCCTTTGAAAGATGTGTAGCATTCTTCATCATTGGCCCACTGGAATAATGATTAGCCTTTAAATTGATGTGATTTGTCTTTTCAAATTGTTCATTTTTTTAAAAAGTTTTAAAAAGGTAAAAAGGCATTGCATGAGTAGAAAATAGTATAAGCTTAGCATGTTACAGAGGCTGGAAATTGTGAATAAGCACACACACATATACACACACACACACACACACATATATATACACATATATATATATCCAATATATATATTAAATAATGTAAAGATATAGGCATGTATAAATATAAGAATACATACACACATTTAACATATGCATGTATAAAGTCACAATTAAGTATAATTATGCATAACCCTATAACATAAATAATGTTCTATATACAATAAATACATAATGACATCTAATACATAATTATATGCACATTATATACAATTTAAGTAATGTTTATGTGCTTACAATGTGACAGACACTGTGCCTTTCCACCTTTCCCTTTTCCAAACTTGTTAAAATTCTATATACATCATCTCCACAAAACTTTCATAATCTTCCCTCAGAGAAATTACCTTTTTTTGAAACATTATATAACATTTTTCTTTGTACTTCTCTGTACTTTGGTCTTCTCATATTCTGTTTGGATATGTATGCAAACATATAAACACATACATTCATTCAAATATGTATATATAGACAGGTAGATGCACATATTTATGAATAAGAAAACATGCCTCATTTCTCTTCCTTAATTGAAAGTTCCATGAAGAAAGGGACAATGTATTATATCCCTAGCACTTTGTACAATATTCTACCTAGAGTAAGTGATTAATAAATGTTTGTGGAATAAAATTATTTAACTATCAACATGTTTTTTTTAATCTGGTTTAGACTGTTGACTCCTTTTTGAAAACTAATTCTGGGGGCAGCTAGGTGGCGCAGTGGATAGAGCACCAGCCCTGAAGTCAGGAAGGCATGAGTTCAAATCTGGTCTCAGACACTTAACATTCCCTAGCTGTGTGACCCTGGGCAAGTCACTTAACCCCAATTGCCTCAGCAAAAAACAAAAACAAAAAAAAAAAAAAGAAAAAGAAAAGAAAACTAATTCTGAACTTTCATGTAGTAGTTATCCTTCTTACTTTGGTATGATCTGTAGACTTGAAAAATTATATTTGGTATCTTGAAATATTGGAAATCTTGAAAGGCAAAATATTGAGAAGGAAGACATCCTACAGCTTTTCCATTAAAAACTTCTTTTTTGGTCTTTGAGTTGGATCACTGAACCAGCTATGATTCTCCTTAATTTACTACCATCCAGTTTACCTTTCTCAGAGTCTTGCCCTGAATGGTTTTATGGACATATTTTATTAAATGCCTAGTTTTATTAAATGCCTAGATAAAGTCATGATGAACAGTCTACAACATTCCTGCAGTCTAGCAATTTTAAAAAGCAAATGAGGGAGAGAAGGGGAAGAAAAAGAGAAATGTAAGTGATCTAAAAAGAAAAAACCTATATATAAAATTTTCATTTCAAAATTAGATCTGAATTTTTGAGTAATAATCCATCCTTAGCTCTTGGTGAAATTTAGTGATTGGTGCTATCATTTTTCAGTGATTATAAAACATCTATTTGATAATACATTCTAGCATTTTTTTTAGAAAAAAACTTTATCTTTTTGTAGTTTTCAGAATCTAAATTTCCCATATTTCAAATTTGTCCACTTCTACTCTTCTGACACTTCTGCTTTCCCTTATTTTTCAAATATTATGGGCAGTAGCTCTCAGTCAAAATTTCAAGTTCTTTCAGTGCTCTTTGATATATTTTGGGGGCCTGGAGACTTGAACTCATTTAAAGTCATTAAATACTCATTTGCCGTTTTTTCTTTTATTAAAGCCTATAAATTTCTTCTTAATGATTATTATAGATTTCCCAATATGAAGATTTTATTGTTGTTGCTGAAGAATATGAAAGTAAAATAGATTTGGAAAGGGGTTTTGCTTTCTCTCTACCAGCTTTCAACATTAGGCTATCTGCTCAAGGAGGAGACCTAAGTTTTCCTTACTAATTCTGCTCCAAATATAACTCATCCAAATTTGCTCTATTTAATGCAATATATGATACTAATAGGGACTCGTTTCAATTCTATATCCTGTGTTGGCAGCTTAAAGATAAGTTCATTTTAGACAAGGGCTAAGGGCCTTCTTAGAACCTACTAGTTCAAGGTTCTAATTCTTGAATGTTGTAATCTATCAGTAAATGCTTATTGGAGGTGAAGAGGTTGCTTGAGGTCATATCATCCCCAAAGCAAAAGTTTCCTCAAATCTAGTGAGTTTGAGTAAGAGCCCTGAAGCCATTTTGGGAGGTAAATATTAGTGCCTCGGGGCAAAAAACGAGATAGAACCATTGGTTCCATTTCCTCAGGTCTAAAGCCATCCCACTGCCTGGCTAAAACCTGAATAACAAGAATTTTTGCTTTAGTTCTGTCTTATCTGCTACATGTTTGCTCCAGTCCATACCTTCCTACTGTGGCTTCAATTATTGGTATGACTCTAAACTCTGCCTACTGAATTCTGGTTGCTTACTATACAACTGTTGCAATATTCACCCTTTACCCCATACTTCCTGGTCTCCCCTTTCCTCGTTTATTCTCTCTCTCTCTCTCTCTCTCAATCTCTCTCTCTCTCTCTCTCTCTCTCTCTCTCTCTCTCTCTCTCTCTCTCTCTGTCTGTCTGTCTCTCTCGTTCTCTTTAACTCTGTTTCACTGTTTGTGTTTGTTTCCCCAACTAGTTCACTCTCATGTTCTTTTTCTCCCTCTCTCCCCTTCCTCATCCTCCTCCTCTTGCTCCTCCTTCTCCCCCTTGTCTTCCTCTTCCTACTCCTCCTGCTCCTCCTCCCCTTTTCCCTCCTCCTCGTTTCCCTCCTCCTTTTCTGTTCCTTCTCTTTCTCCCCTTTTCCTCTGCTTCCTCCTCCTCCTCCTCCCCCTTTTCCTCTTCTTCCTCCTCATCCTCCTCCCCCTTTTCTTTCTCCCCCTCCTGCTCCTCCTTCTCTTCCTTTTCTTCTTCTTCCTCCTTCTTCTGGTCCTCCCCCTGCTCCCCTCTTCTCCTCTTCCTCCTTCTCTTCTCTTCTTTCTCCTCCTTCTCTTCTCTATTCTTCCCTCTCTTCTCTCTCTCTCTTTCCAGGTGGCCTTCAGCTTCTATCTGCTGACCAAACTTTATCTAAGAAGCCGATCTTAGACAGAGATCCATCTTGCTGAACAGCTGACCTCTGCCCTATGCTAGGCCATTGATGGCATTGGGAAGTCCATCACACAATATTCTGTGATTCTTTTCCACCACTTATAAGAAACCAAAGCTTCTCAAGGTCAAAGATTTTTCCTTTTTTGTTTTTGTTTTTTAATTATTTCTTTTTCCTTCCCAATACCTAGTGCATTGCCAGGCCCATAATAGCCACTAAATAAATACTTATTTAAGGATTGGATTAGAAAACATTTGGATCTTGGAATTTTTCATGTTTCAAAACATTACTTTAAATGCAAAAGAAGAGCCCAATTTTAATTCTCTACATTAGTTCCTCAAGAAACTATATGGGTTGGAATATGTCTGTAATTTCTGAGGTCTATTGAATCGTTTAGGAAGATTTATCTAAAACCATTCAAATACAATTATATAACGAGTTAAAAGAAAGATTCTGGCTAGAAGGATCAAGGGGTAAAGGATAAAATAAATAAAAAATCCCTCCTGATAAGTGACTCTAATTCACAAATTACATTTATCTTGGAGAAATGAGCAGTTTAATGAATCCTGCACTTCGGGTCAGCATGCTGGGCCAGCTGATGGAACTCTAGCTGTTTTGGGTTACACCAGCAGGTGAGACACCTATGAGTCTAAGTTGCAAAGGTTTTCTGAATCATTTTCCAAATATGTTCCTGAGTTGCTTTTAAAACAGCTTACACACACTGCAATAACAGGCAAACTAAATATTTCTATATGCTGCAAAAGAGCATTTTTGAGAAGAGAAACACAGGTTGCAGAAAAGAATCAAACAACTGAGGGACATTTCTTTCTAATTGAACTCAATGTTGATGCAGCATCTAGGTGTTTAAATAGCATGAGAGAAACTTGCTGTTGAAGCAGCTATATCCTGAATTCTTTTTTTTTTTTTTTCTCTAGGGAAAGTTGCCAAAGAAAATAAAAAAAAAATGATACAATAAAGGCACAAATATAGGGAGATGGAGTCCAAAACATCCCAACTGTCCTCTTTTTCTTCTTTAACGAGTGTCATTATATTTTGATGTGTTTAATAATACAACAGAGGTTAAATGAAACATGAGAAAGGGATGTACATTAAAATTGAGATAACTCTTCCTTCAGTGAAGTGGAACCCAGCAGATGTAGCCGTGCACTATAATTGCTGCCTGCTTCCTGTCAGTCTGATTAAGTTGCATTGTCCCCGCTCCAAGTGTAAGAAGCAGGGGCTTCCCATAGGGCTCAGCATGGGACAACTGGCTTAGGCAGTCACACCTCCCACTTGTCCCCGTACTAGTGTAGGCATACAATATACATTGATGACATTTAAAATCAATAGGCTGTGGAGTGTATTAGCAACACACTATAATTCATCTCCTCAAAGCTGCAAGCCAAGAATGAAAATAAATAATACCACCCAGAAATTTTGGGCTCAGTGGACCAATCTATAACCTAGAAGTCAATGATTTAAACATTATGTTTTTATATTTCATTCAGATTTTATCAGATTTGAAATTCATTTGTTGATGTTATGATTTTTTTAAATTTTCCTTCCCAAGCCATATTTAAGGAATTCCCTACTCTACCAAATAATTAACAAATGTATACTGAATAGCTATTCTATGCCCAGTACCGTGAGCAGTGCAAAAGAAGTGTAGGAAATGGTCTCCCTTTTTTGTCTCTAGCAGATTATTAAATATTCAGGTAAACAGAACTCAGAAATAAAGACAATTAAAGAACAATTAATGAGAAAAATGGACTTGGTACAATAGTTGAATCCTTCAAGCATCCATTATGTCAATACTTTGTGTCACCAGCAATGCAGATTGAAACCAATCCATACCTTCTTTTTAAATTTTCTGTAGACTTCTTCTAATATTATCTATTCACAGGGTCAAAGATTTAGAGCAAGAAAGGACTTTAGATGTCATCTAGCCCAAGCCCTTTGTTCTATTGATGAGAAAACTGGCATCAAGAGAGGTGAATCCATTTACCAAGGATGTTTAGGTACTAAGTGGCAAAACCGAAATTCTAACCAAATCACCTAATCCAAATTTAGCATACTTCCCACTACCCCATGTTTCCTCCAGAGATGCTGAGACCAAAACAAACAAATAAGTAAATAAGCCATATCTGAGCTTCTGTTGAGAAGTTTCTCCAAACTTAGCTGAGTGGGTTCTCATGAAAGATTCACACCAATACTATACTTTGCCTTGCACTAGAAGCCCATGTATCACAGAAGAACCTGTCAAAACTTAAATTCTATTATCAGGGTATTCAAGATCTCAAACCCTTCTGCATCACCAAGCCAGGTTTTAGTCACTATTAAGTTTATTAAACTGTCAAGAGAAGTAGAATAGTAAGGCAGAAAAAGCACTGACCAGAGGTAGAGGATCTGTGTTCAAATCCTACATTTGATGTCTTTTACTCATGTGATTTTTGGTTACAAAACTCTGTGGACCTTAGTCTCTTTACATATATAAAATGAGCTTAACTAGCTTACCTAAATGGCTTCTGTGATACATTCCAGCTCATTATGTATAATTTAATGAAAAAATGTGACATAAAAGTAACTTGTATTGGGATAAAACTGGCAATAGCCAAGTCATAACTAAACTAGAAAAATGAATAATTGATACTTTCTAATGTACTCTTGAATGGACTGCATTATATTTTCTTTTCATTAGAGTTACCTGTGGATAAAGTTTGCAAAATTGCTAGCAGGTTATTTCCAAAAGTGATTGTACATATAGTAAGAATAGATCTAAGAATGGAGAAATAGAGTCTGAGTTCAAACTTATTTCAAAAGACATTTTTTGTAGACTTTAATGAACATTTTCTATTTTAGGAAAGGCTTCAATCTCTGGATGCCAACTGAAATTTAACTTAAGAAGTAAGGTTACTATTAGGAAAATCTCTCACTGTCTCTGCCCACAACTTGATCAATAGTTTAAGAAGTTTTAAAAAATGTCAAAAACTGATCATTTGGCTTGTACAGTGCCCCTTAGACAATTTTACCTGGTACCATCCCTTAGAACTGTATAAAAATCAATTATTTAGAGATTTCTAGACATTGTTGAACTGATGGACCTTTGGATTCAGTTAGCATTACTTTTTGTTGTGTGCAGTGTTTTAAATACAAATGAGGTCTCTTGATGTGTCAGTTTCATTATAAAAATATAATCAGTAGCCTCTTCAAAGAGGGAATTCATGCATTTTAAGAATATTAGAGAAAGACCCTACCGCTTGTCTACTCTAAATCCCTCATCCTAGAAGTGAAAAAAATGATAGATGTTGAGATAGAAAAACGCCATTTACAGAAGGTGGAATAATCAGTTAGTATCTTAACTGAAACTAGAAATTACTTTGCTCTGAGTCCTTTTTACATCTCTCTATATTGGCTGCGTAACAAATCAAACATTTGAACTTTGTTTTACACCACTGCAGAACTTCTTTGTGTAAAGTGCTAATTAACTTCAAAGAAATTTCCTGGGTTACATCATTCCATGTTATCTATACTAGCCACCCAAAGGGTTTTCAGATATTATGGTCCCGTTTAGCAAATGTGAGCCAGATGTATATTTGGCAAAATATTTTTTTCTATCTAGAGGTTAATCAAATACTCAAGAAAAAAATATAAAGCACAGTAAAGGCCTATAATGCTTCATTTATAGTAACAGTAATTACAACATTTATGGTACTTGAAGATGAATGAAGTGCTTTTCTTACTACCAAAAATAATTCAAATATGATCATGACCATGCTGTAGATGAGGAAACAGTAATGTGAGTTTGCTCAGGCTCACAAAAAAAGTAATTTCTGAAGTCCAGGTTTCTCCTGGTTTTATGTCCAGGGATCTTTCCACTATATATTGCTATTCCACAGGAAAAACAATCAGGTTTACTTTAGAGTTGCAATAGCAAAAGAAATGAATATTGGGAGTGGTCAAATTAGGAAAGCAGATTTTTAAAAATTGCAGAAAAAAAAAATCCTATGCCTGGAGACTCTAAAAGGAGATGAGGTTCAAGAACGCTTTAAATAAAACCCACAGACAAATATACAAAAAACAACTACCTATATATTTCCAAAACAATTATTCACTAAAGAAACCTGGAAAACAATTCTGTGAACTTTACATATTGTAAAAGGCTATCTACAAAAATTGAAAGTACTTAGCAAAGTGCTAGACCATAAGAGATTAAAAAAAAATTTATTTATGATTCACAAACTCCCAAGATCTTTACAGAAATAAGGTATAACATAAATAGAGGGTTGGCACCCCTTTTTATATCCACACAAACTCAGGTTCCAGAGAGCTTAATTTCAGATGTATGGTGATTAATTTGAGGTTGTAACCCAATTCCAAACACTCAAAATTATTCGGTTCAAAAGAAATCAGACTATAGAAAGTTCATTTTGTTTTTTTTGTCTTGCAACAACAACAATATTTAATAGCTCTCTTCAATGCTCTTTTTTCTATGATTCTCATATATTTTTCTGTTTTCAATTCTGTTGGAAAATATGTTACTCTTTTCTTCCTCACTTTTGTGTGTGATAAAATCTTCATAACCATCTTTAAAAAGGAAAGTAACCATTTCCATGTTCTGTATTCATTTGCTTCCTATTTCTATAGCAAGTCTTTTCTAGCACCATATTAAACAGTAGCCATAATAATGGAAACCCGTGTTTTAACCCTAACACAATTAGAAAAGCCTCTAGTGCTTCTCCATTACAGATGAGGCTAGCTCTCAGTTTTAGACAGATATCATTTACTATTCTTTGTCAAAGGTTAATTTATACCTATTTTATAATTTTTAACATAAAAGGCCATGATATTATGTCAAAAAGTTTTTCTACATAAATTGAAATCATGTGATTTCATGGCTTTATATTCTTAATATTGTTTCTTGTGTTTATAGTTTTGTTAATATTGAATCAACCATGAATTTATTATATAAATCCAAATTAATCATTATGCATAACCTTTTTTAAAATATATTGTTGTAGCTTCTTTGATAATATTTCATGTTATAGTTTGCACCAATATTAGTTATGGATATTAGTCTGTAATATTCTATACAAAATTTCTGCTTTATCTTCCACTGGTTTTAGTATCAGGACAATATTTGTCTCATCAAAGAAGTTTGTCAAACTGTCATATTTCCCTCTATAATAACATATTAAAAATTAAGGTAAATTATTCTTTGAAAGTTTAAAAGAATACCCTTCCCAATTCATCTAATAACAGAGGTGTTCTTTTTTTCTTTGAGAGTTCATTTACGACTTATTCAATTTCTTTTTTCTGAGATTAGGTTATTTAAGTTCTCTATTTCTTATATTGATATTATGGATATTTTATTTTAAAAGTATTTTAAATTTCATTTAAATAATCAACTTTGTGAGCATATAATTGGAGAAGATATTTTCTAATAATTTTCTTTACTTCCCCTTCACTTATTTTGAGTCTTGTTTTTTAGTTTGTTTTTTTAACGTGGGCAATTTGGCTTTCATCCCTTTCATCAAGTTAGTTATCAGTTAGATTTTTAATAACCCATAACTTTATAATTAATTTTTTAGTTATAAATTTAATCACTTCTTATAATTTCCATTTTTGTTTGATTTTTATTTGCTTTTTCTAACTTTTTTATTGCCTAACAAATTATTGAGGTTTTTTTTCTCTCTTTCACTGATGAAAGTGTTTATAAAGAGAAATATTTCCCTAAAGATTGCCTTGTTTGACTCCCAGAAGTTTCCATATATTGTTTCATTGTTGTTACTCTTTAATTTGTTCTTTGACCCACCAATTCTCTAAATTTAAGTTAATTAGATTTCAGTTAAGTTTGAATCATTTTAAAATAGCCCTCATAAATTTATTGTATTGTGGTCATTAAGGAACATATTTAATATTTCTATTTTCTGTATTTTATGAGATATTTATAACCTAATCTGTAATCAATATTTAAAAGGTACTATGCAGTTGAAAATATGCATATTCTTTTCAATATCCATTCAATAATCACCAACAGCTTATTATATCTAACTTTTCTAAAATTCTATTCAGCACTTTAATTTCTTTCTTATTTATCTTTCTGTTTAATTTGCTTGAGATCATATTCTAGCCACTCAATTTAAGTATATGAAACTTTATGTTTCAAGTGCATGACTTTTAACCAACAAATTGCTGGATTCTATTTTCTAATCCATTCTGTTACTCTCTTCCATTTTATAGCTTAGAACATTTCATTCACATTCACTATGAGTATTGTTAATCCTTTGTTTTTCTCCATCATAACTTCTTGAACTTTTTTTCTTTTTTTATCCCCACTTTGGCTCTTTGTTTACAAAGAAAAAGGGGAGGTGGAAAAAAAAGAAATCTTATCAACATTACTAATCTGTAATTGGAGTGGTCTGTTTCTATTCCTCTATTTCTTTTTTCACCAAAGTCAGACCCTGACCTCTGGTTCTTATATTGTTTTTCATTTAAATACACCAAAATGTATACTGGAGACATTTTTAAATGATAAAGAATTATTAAATATTCAGTATGAGCATTTATGCCTCAGAAATCAGCAAGCATTACAAATCAGAGGCTGATATATTATTTTGTTGATTGTCTAGATTTAAGAAAATGATGAAGAAAATATTTATAATAGTTTAAATTTAGAAGTGTGCCATGCCAACTGTTTTTCAGAGAGTTAGTTGTTAAACATTTACAGCCTTTTACTAAATCCATCCCCTTTTGATCAGCCCTCTGAATTCAGTTTATTTTGTTTATGGCTATTCTTTTCCCAATTCTCCTCTCTATTGTCTCCCTCTCCTCTTTTCCTGTTAAGTTAATATATATCTACACAAAATTCTTTGTGTTATATGTGCATTTGTGTGTTCTGTTCTCTATGATCTGAATCAGACATCTTAGATAGCATGCAGGAGAAGAAGCATATTCCTCCAAGTTTCCATATGCTTCTCCTCTTGCACCCTATTTATGCAAATTAGGAAAACAATCCCATTTTTTCATTTGTTCCCTAACATATTTCCTTTTCCCTTCCCTTGTTGTTCTTTTATTAAAATAAAAAAACTTTTTTATTAAATTAAAAAAATAGACTAAAAAAAAAGATAGACTCTATGTCTATCTTATTTAACTTTTTTTTTTTTTTTTTGCTTTTTGCTAAGGCAATTGGGGTTAAGTGACTTGCCCAGGGTCACACAGCTAGGAAATGTTAAGTGTCTGAGACCAGATTTGAACTCAGGTCCTCCTGACTTCAGGGCTGGTGCTCTATCCACTGTGCCACCTAGCTGCCCCCTTATTTAACTTTTCTTTAAAAATACTTCTTAAAGATAGTAGGATTCTGAAGGGACACATTTCTTCTTCCCCTATTAGAATGCACAAATAGTATATGCCAATGCCCAGGACAATATTTCTATTCTCAGATCTCCAAATTCTGTCTCTGTATGGGAATTAAATGGAACCACAGGTTCCCCTTCCTCAGCTTTAGAGGCTTTTTAGCTCCTGGCTAAAATCTAATCTGGACAGGGTTTCTGACATTGCATTTTCTCTGCCTCAGCCACTGGCTTCTGCCTCAATCTTCTGGTAGTCCACTGCAGACTTCCTTTAGAGTCTTTTCTCTTTGCATAATTCTTAATTAAAGGTTGGTTCTCCGCCCTACCCCTCTCTATCCCTGCTGTGCTCCTGACAAGTCCCAGGAGGATGTTGGAGACACGATGGCCAGGCCTCCTGCACAGCCCTCACCAGCCCTACCTCCTGCTGTGCCTCCTCATTCTCCAAGGAGTACACAATAGACAGGATCCTATCTCCCTTTTCATTGACCTTCAAATCTGGTTTTGTCTCCTGCTTCTATTTGGAAAGACTAAGGCCTGCATCTGTCTTCAGGGCCTTTGATTTTTGCAACTGGTTCAGAGAGCTTGCTGAAGATAGGAGCTGAGGCTGACAAGGGAGGTGGGGATGGAAGATCAGTTTGCTGGAGTTTACACTATTTCTTCTTCTGACCTACTTTAGCCATGTTATAGCATTGGGAGATGACTTCCTAAGCCCTCTTCCCTCCTCCAAGATTTCTAAATTGACCTCAGCTGCTACTAACTTCCCCAGATCAACCATTCCCTCTTTTGTCCATCTTTTTTCTGCAGTTCCAGATTGCAGAAACAAGGAACTCACTTATTGTTCTTTTATAAACTTCTTTTCCCTTGGTCCTTCTGGGACCATTTTCAGATATTTGCTGGGGTTTCTGGAGAAGTGGCTTGTCCAGAAGCTCTGAAGTCTCAATTTAATCCAAAACCCTGACACATTTTCTTTCCACCATTCTGATTTCTGACCCTGGTACTTCAAGGAGAGATTCCAACCTCCCATTCAGAAATAATCTTTAATATAGAGGTTGTTAAACTTTTTGGTGTCATGGACCACTTCAGCAGTCTTGTGGAGCCTTGGTACTCCTTTTTAGAATCATGTTTTTAAATGCATAAAATAAAATATACAGAATTACAAAGAAAACCAAAGATTAATGAAAATAAAGATATATTTTTCCAATCTCAAATCTGTCCACAGATCCCATATGGATCCATGGCCTCTGGGTTAAGAACACCTGCTTTCATTCTGTTGCTTCATCTACTTGTCTTTTAAAAGATCTTTCTAACTTCAGTCCTCACTAACTTGAGGTCAAGTTTCTAGAGCCTTGGAGTCAATCCAGACCTTGGACTTTTTACTCTTCCAACTTCCTAAACTTTTCTGATTAATGAACCCCAGCTTGAGATCCTGGGCTTCTTGGACCTTCCTGGACCCCGAGACAGCTTGACTCTGGGGTTTACATATCTAATACACCTGAATGCCAATTAGCTATCCCTTTTCCTCTTCTGTTATTCTTATCTGGGTGCCAGGTGCCTGTACCTACTTCTATTTTTTCTTCTATTCTCTGACCCCTATCCCAAACCACAGAATTTCATTTTCTAGTTTATTTATAAGATCAAAAAGAATATGAAGTATGAATAAAAGAGATATCCCTAAATTTCCTAAAATTTCTAAGCCATTCTGCATAATCATATTTTCCCAGGAAAGGCCCATCATGATTTTCCCAGATGGGACCATCCAACTTTTATGTCCCAAAAAAAAATAGTGTCTTTACTCTCATATTATGACTTCTGAGTTGATTTTGGAATGAAGCCACCTTAACTTATTGGAATAAACTCACTTGTCCATTCTTCTAGCCCCAGATTTGCTCTCAGCCCACCAGAGAGCCTATTAATGATGTGTCCTGTTCAATCATTTAGGCAGAGTAGCATTTGTCATTCCTGAGACAAGTTTCACAAAATGCAAGAGACAAAAATAGCAGAAAAAGATTCCTCAAAAGAACTTTTCTCTTTCAATCAGTAAGGATTTATTTATTTTTTTTATTTTTTTTTTTGCTGAGGTAATTGAGGTTAAGTGACTTGCCCAGGGTCACACAGCTAAGAAGTGTTAAGTATCTGAGGCTAGATTTGAACTCAGGTTCTCCTGACTTCAGGGCTAGCACTCTATCCACTGCACCATTAGCTGCCCAAGAAAGAATTTATTTTTAAGTGAAATTTTCTCCCCAACTACATGTAAAAGCATTTTTGACATCAGTTTTTTTTTAAATGTTGAGTTCCATATCCTCTTCTTTCCTCCAATCAATCCCTTCTTGAGAAAGCAAAGAATTTGATACAGATCATGCATGTGCAATAATGCAAAAGATACTTCCATATTGGCCATGTTGCAAAAGAAAACATAAAATCCCTCCAAACAAACAAACAAAAATATAATAATGCTTCAATCTGCATTCAGTTTGCATCAGTTCTTTCTTTGGAGGTGGATTGATTGCATTTTTAATTATAAATTCTTAAGAATTGTCTTGCATCAATAAATAAACTTTTAAAGACAAACTAAGGTAAGAAGAATGGAAAACAGATTCAGAGACACTGGACCCTTTGAGGGAAGACCCCAAAATACATCAAAGTCTTTTCAAAGGGAGTTGGAGGATAGCCCTGCTCAGGTGTGGCAGATGGCAGAGAGGGATGAGAAATAGAAAAAGAAATGGATCCCCAGTAGACTTCTATTGTGTATATAATATTTGTATACTTTAAAGTGCAAGATAAATATCATTGGCTAATATTATTTTAACTAAATTTTCTTAATAACTAAGTTTTAAGTGCAGGTTCCTATACCTCTAAAGGTATGTTAATGCCCTTAGAGCCTATTTCATCTCAATACTTTGGAGCAAAGCTCCATTTGCCTGCCTTCTACCTTGATGACAGGCTGCCACTCTCCCTGGTTCCTCCAGGGGACAAATACAGAAATGTGGCAGCTACAAAAAAAATAGCTCTGGTATTTTAATTATCAGAATAGTTTGATCCAACAAACAATTCAACTGCAAGGTTTGCAAAAGACAAAACTTTTTTCTTACAGTCTCAACTTCCCTTCATTCACCCCCAACTTCCCTCTTACTTAGTCCACCCACTGTGCTCATTTTGAGTCCTCCTACAATCTTTCAATGATTTTTTGATTTTATAACCCTTTAAGTCTGAGAATGTAAAGGAAAAACTCCTTTTAAAAAAAAAGGATTAATGGACCTTTCAATTTGATGACTAAAAATGTAGAAATGACATATCCATAAGGAATTATCCCCCTCCATTAACATCCTTCCCTCCCACCCTTCTTTTGTCTCAGATCACACCATCTCCACATTCAAGCCTCTGTGTTCCCCTTTCTTTTCTGAATCTTAGTTCTCTCTTCATTCCTTCCTCCTCCACTTGCCTCCTCCCTGCTGCTCCCAGCGTGCAAGTGTATTTCATGCTGTTCCCACACTGATAGAGCTGATCTTCCGACATCTGATCATTGTTCTGCTCCCTCTGTCTGCAACACATGGGCAGAGCAGGAAGTTGAAGAAAGCACTAATCCAAAGAAACGGGGCAAACTTAAGCAGCGATACAGGACAAACAGGGTCACTCTAACTCAGTCATCTGAATTCTCCTCTCTGCTCCTAAGAAGGCATGAATAAGGAAGGAATCTTAAGAGGTCACCCAAACCATCAAGCATCATTTCATGAGTCCCAGAAAGGTTACACAATCACATCAGTAGAGAGGTATGGGGTGTTGGGAAGGACTAGCATCTCTGGCCTGAGGGCTAGCCAAGCCCTTTTAGGGCCTGCTCATCTGCCTTTTGTGTCTACTTTCTCCCAACTCTCACCTGTGGGTCCAAGAAGCTGGAGCATCCTTAGCAGCCATACCCTGATAAATTGTCTAGGGAGATGGGCTAAACCAGGTTGAGGGTAACCAACAGGTTTCAAACTCATCAGCAGTGTATACCCAAAGCATATGAAAACTTCCACTGGCAGAATAGTAGATGGGAACAATTTGTTCCAACAGCCATGAAGGAGGTAGAAGCAGATGCTACAGAGCCCTTAGAGTTTGGTCAAGTATCAAAGACACCATGGTCATCCACTGCATCCCGGGCCATTCCTAGTTGACCTGACTTTTGTCTTGCCACTGGAATTTGATGACTCTGGAAGAGAGATGGAGGGCTGGTAACTTTGTGCAACTCTGCTTCATTTAAATTCAATCCACCAGCAAATAAAGACATCACCCAATGATGTCATTGTTCCTCTCCAAAACAAAGGACAAACAACAAGATATGTGTCCTTCCTAGTAGCTGGGTCATCATTTAAACCATGTCTTCTGACACCAAATCCCTAATCTTTTTTGTACCATGCAGCCTTCAGATGTGATTCTCCCCCTCAGAAGCAGGGTACCAGACACTGATGAGAAGACCTGCCAGCTACCTTGAAAGTTACAAAATTGCCACCCCTACAGTTACATTAATCTTGAAAATATTGGAGCTTGGAAAGGTTGGATTTGTATTCAGTCTACTTATTTTACAAATGAGTAATTAATGGCCAAAGATGAAGTATTTTGCTCAGAATCATAGCCTTCATCACTAGGACAAGGACTTGGTTTTTCTCATATCTAATATAGTATTATTTTCCGCTCTAAATGTGTCCTCCTCAAAAAAGAAGTGAATCTCTAATGATATAATTCTCAATATTACAACAAAAAGATCTGGGAAATTCCTGATAGAGAGGTGACAAAGAAAGCCCCCTTCTATAAAAAAAAAATCTCCATGGCTTTCTAGGGATGTTGGGAGTTCCACAAATAATGATTTATTACTTAGTTTGACACTACCTCCAAAAATCCTTTATTAAAATAGAACTGTCTCCCTAATGCATATAGTAACAATAACTTATTAGCTAACACCAATATTAATGACACTAAACTTAACAGTGAGGTGGGTTTTGGGGGGGGGTTCTATATTACTGATTTCATTAGTGTATGGAATTACCAATGTGGGAACTCCCTACACAAATTTGCAAGATCTTGCAATGTATCATTTTATTAGAAATATTATTGGAGACAGATTAGGAAGCATGGGTAATAGAATGTCCATCTCATAATCAGGAAGACCTAAATTCAAATCTTGCCACAGATATTTACTAAAGGCACGATATGTGATTCAAGAGAACTTGCTCAACTTCTGACCCTGCTATGTGACCCAGAAAAAGTTGCTTAACTTCTGTCTGACTCAGTTTCTTCACCTGTAAAATAGATAAAACAATAGCACTTGCCTCATGAGATTATGAAACCCTAATGTGAGTTATTTTATCTTAGAAATTTACCTGGGAGCACTGAAAACTTAAGTAATAGCTTGCCCACAGCACTATGATGTTGTGTGTGTGTCAAAGGTGGGATCTAGTTCTAGAGTTTCCAGAATCCCAGGCCAGCTCTCTACCCACTATGCACATTGCCTCCCATTGGTAAATCACTTCATTGTATTAGCTGAATCTATCAAGACCCAGAGAAAACAGGAAAATGAAAAATAAGTCTTCTTTTAAGACTTTATTTTTATGTTGTGCACAGTATTTAAATATTTATATATTTTTTCTTTACAAGTTTTTTATTTTCCCCCAATTACTTACAAAAACAATTTTCAACATTTGTTTTTTTAAATTGAGTTCCAAATTCTTTCCTTCGTTGTTTCAAATACCCCCTCATTGAGAAAGTAAACAATATCATATAGGTTACACATACTTCCATGTTGTAAAACATAGACCAAAATAAAAAACCCAGAAAAATAAAGAAGAAAAAAAAAGTATGCTTTTAGACTCCATCAATTCTTCCTCTGGGAATGGACAGTGTCTTTCATCCTAAATCCTTCAGAGTTGTCTTGGATCATTGTATTGCTAAGAATAGCTAAGTCATTCACAGATGATCATCTTATAATATTGCTGTTACTGTATACAAGATTCTTTTGATTCTACTTATTTCACTTTACAGTAGTTAATGTAAGTCCAGGTTTTTTCTGAGAGCATTTAACTCATCATTTCTTATATAACAATAGTATTCCATTACAATCATATACACAAATTGTTCAACCATTCTTCAATTGATTGATATCACCTCAATTTCCAAATCTTTGCACCTGAAAAGAGCTGCTATAAGTATTTGGCCACAGTTACAAATTGTTCTACATAATAATTAAATCAAGTTCACAACTCCACCAACAATGCATTAGTGTTTTAATTTTCCTACATCCCCTCCAACATTTGTCATTCTTCTTTACTATCCTATTAACCAATCTAATAAGTATAAGACAGTATCTTATAATTGTTTTAATTTGTATTACTCCAATTAATAGTGATTTAAAGCATTTTTCCATATAGCTATAGGTAGTTTTGATTACTTTATCTTAAAATTGACTGTTTGCATTTTATAACCATTTATCAATAGGGGAATAGCTCTTATTTTTATAAATTTAACTCATTTCTCTATACATTTGAGATGAGACCTTTATCGGAGAAACTTGCATCAAAATTTTTTCACAGTTATGATTACCATGTATTTCTCTCCATCGAATTCCCATTTATTCTATTCTCTTTCCTTTCATCCTATCCATCCTTAAAAGTGTGTTGCTTCTGACTACTGCCTCTTCCAATCCACCATCCCTTCTATGAGCACTGCATCCTTTTTTCTTATCCCTTTCCACTACTACTTTCCTATAGGGTAAGATTTCTACACCCAATTGAGCGTGTAAGTTATTCTCTCCTTGTGCCAATTCCAATGAGAATACGGTTCAGATGTTCCCCCCCAAATCCCCTAAATTTCCCTCCACTGAAAAACTTTCTTTATATGTGAGATCATTAACCTCATTCTCTCCCTTTCCCTTTCTCTCAGTGCATTCCTCTTACCCCTTCATTTTATTTTTTTAGATAGCATCCCATCATATTCAATTCAAACGTTTTCTCCGTCTTAATATACTTCTTAATGCCCTAATAATGAGAAAGATTTTTTTCTGAGAGGCAAATATCATCTTTCCATGTAGAAATGTAACCAGTTTATGGGACACTGATACATTGTTGGTGGAACTGTGAACGGATCCAACCATTCTGGAGAGCAATTTGGAGCTATGCTCAAAGAGTTATCAAACAGTGCATACCCTTTGACCCAGCAGTGTTTCTACTGGGTCTATATCCCAAAGAGATTTTGAAGGAGGGAAAGGGGCCCACATGTGCAAAAATGTTTGTGGCAGCCCTTTTTGTAGTGGCAAGAAACTGGAAATTGAAAAGATGCCCATCAATTGGAGAATGGCTGAATAAATTATGGTATATGAATGTTATGGAATATTATTGTTCTGTAAGAAATGACCAACAGGAGGATTTCAGAGAGGATTGGAGACACTTGCATGAACTGATGCTGAGTGAAATCAGCAGAACCAGGAGAACATTATACACAGCAACAAGACTATATGATGACCAATTTTGATGGACATGGTTCTCTTCAACAATGATGTGATTCAAACCAGTTGTGCTGCGATGAAGATAGTCATATACATCCAGAGAGAGGCCTGTGGGAACTGAGAGTGAACCACAACACAGCATTTTAATGCTTTCTGTGAATATTTCCATGCATTCTGTTTTCCTTCTTAGGTTGTTTTTTTTTCTTCTTCTCTTTCTAGATCTGATGTTTCTTGTGCAGTAAGATAACTGTATAGATATGTATACATGTATTGTATTTGTCATATAATTTATCCTATCTAGCATGTATTAGATTACCTGTCATCTAGGGGTAGGGGGCGGGGGGAGGGAAAGGAAAAGCTTGGGAAAAAAAAGTTTTTTTTGCAAAGGTCAATGTTGAAAGGTCACTCATATGTTTTGCAAATAAAAAGCTTTATTAAAAAAAAATAAAAAAAATAAAATAGATTTCTATACCCAAAAAAAAAAAAAAAAAAAGAAATGTAACCAGTTTAACCATATTAAGTTCCTTCTCTTGAATCTTATATTTGGAAGTCAAATTTTCTATTCACCTCAGGTCTTTTAATTACAAATGGTTTAAAGTACTCTATTTCCTTTAATGCAGAAACTGTTAAACATTGTTTTATCCTGACTCCATCATATTTGAATTTCTCCTTTCTGGCTGCTTTGCAATATTTTCTCCTTGATCTAAGAGCTCTGGAATTTGTCTATAATATTCCATGAAGTTTTCATTTTGGGATCTCTTTCAAGATGTAAGAGGTAAATTCTTTGCATTTTTATTTTATCCTCCAGTTCTAGAATATCAAGGCAATTTTCTTTGATAATTTCTTGAAAGAAAATGGCTGTGATCCTTTTTTTTTTCTTTATCATGGCTTTCAAGAAATCCAATCATTTTAAAATTATCACTCCTGGATCTATTTTCCAGGTCAGTTGTTTTTCTAATGAGATGTGTCACATTGTCTTCTATTTTTTTTTATTTTTTTTTTGGTTTTGCTTTATTATTTCTTGATTTTTATGATTAGCTTCCACTAATTCTAATTTTTAAATAATTGTTTTCTTAAGTGAGGCTTCATACTTCCTTTTCCATTTGGCTAATATACTTTATAATGAATTATTTTCTTCAACTTTTGTGCCTCTTTTTCCATTTGGCCACTTCTGCTTTTTAAGGCATTCTTCTCCTCATTGGATTTTTGTATCATTTTTTTACCATTTGGCCTGTTATGGTTTTTTAGGTATTATTATTTTTTTCAGTTATGGGGGGGGGCTTTATCAAGCTGCTGAGTCTTTTTTTTATGACTACTTGTATTACTTTTATTTCTCTTCCCAATTTTTCCTCTACCTCTCTTGTTTAAAATACTTTTGGAGCTTTCCATAGCTTGAAACCAATTCGCATTTTTCTTTGAGGTTTTAAATGTAGAACTTTTGACTGTGTTATCTTCTGAGTGTGTGTTTTGATCTGCCTTGTCACCATAATAACTTTTTATAGTGAGAAATTTTGTTGTTTTTGCTCACTTCTCCAGCCTATTTCTTGACTTTCAACTTTGCTAAAATTGGGATCTGCATCTAGAATGGAGGGTGTGCTGTCTCAAGCTTCAGGGATTTTGTGAAGCTGTTTTCAGAGATATTTCTAAGGACCTGCTAAGTTTTTATTTCTTCCAAGGTGGTATGATCTGAGGAGAGGTGCATTTACTATTCTCCTGTCCCATGCATTGGTCTGTGAACAACTAAAATCACTCTTTTCTGCCCTAAAACTATGAAAAGGATTCCCACAATTTGTGGCCACAAGCTTTGGTGTGCCCTGGTACTACCATCCAAGACTGCCATCCAGATCCAAATTTGGGTAAACCAACAGAGTCCTGTCTCAGTGCTAGTAAAGAGACCCATATAATCTCCTTCTGTTTGTTTATTGTTCAACTCCCATACATAAATGGACTGAGAGCACTAGTAACAGCCACCACAGCTGCTGATTCAGTCCCTCCCATGGACTACTCCTAGTTTGCTGGGGCCAGGTCTGTGCTGGTACAGTCTGCACTGGATTTTGCTCCACTCTCATCCCAGTGCAACACACCTTTCCCACTGACCTTCTAAGGTATCTCAGACCGAAAAACTGTTTTACCCATCTCTTTTGTGGGTTCTGTCTGGAACACAGTAGGCACTTAATAAATGCTTACTGACCAGAGAAATGAACTTCCAAAATGTTTTGACAATCCAAAGTTTTTGCCATAAAATTAAAAATCTCATAATTCACTAGTCATTTTCTATTCTTAAAGCTAAAAAAAGGGGGGAATGGTGGTGATGATTGTTAATATTATACTCACATTGTCCTTCCCCTTTTGGAGTTATTGTAGCTCACTCTTCTAATTCATGTAATTTTCTTATCCAGTCTCCTCTGCCACTCCCCCACAAAACCTCTGACATGCTTATTTTTAAAAAATGAATTAAAATTTAATTTCATTTTAAGAATGACGGTAGTTTCTGAGATTGCCCTGCTTTGAAGAGTAGGGGGATATATAAATGAAGAAAATTCAGATGCTATATTTCCTAAAGTTTCTGAAAATTTTGCAAACCTCTTTGAGATTGATAAAAAACGTTCTGGGGTACTCAAAGTTGAATTTAAGAATCATTGTGATCTAAGTTTTAATATCCAATTGACTATGGATACATTTCACTAGATACACTGAAGATAATACATTTGAAGATAGCAAAGAGATCTGGGATTGCAGTACTGGTACTTTACTCAAGGGCTAGAATCCCTATAAATCATATATTCCAGAAAATTCATACATCCTCTTGGACTACATAGGATACAACTACATCATGCATACTATGATTGAACAATCACTTGCATAGATGTCCAAAGATATATGTGACCACTTGAGAATCAGAACATGGAAACAAGGTCAAGGAAAAAGTAAGCAATTCTACTGGATTGGGAGATCTTTGAAAGCAGAGTTGTTATCTTATTGAAGTTTTTGACCTTTGTACCTAACATGGCCACAGTGGCCTGGGGACCCTTTTCATAATTTCAGAGCAAAAAGAAAGTGATTTTAGTTTCTCACAATCCAACACACAGGCCAAAAGAATAGTAAATACACCTCTCCTTAAATCAAACCACCTCAGAAGAACTAAAAACTTAGAAGTCTTTAGAAGTATCTCTGAAAGCAGCTTCACAAAACCCCTGAAGCTTCCTACATGATAGGTGCTTAAATATTTGTGGAATTGAATGAGATTATGAATCTTCCAAAAAGATATGAAGAAATTCAAGAGGAAGAGAGTTAATTTGTCTCTTTCTCTCTCTTCATCTCTATCTCTCAGTGTGACTTGGTGACTCTGTCTCTGTTTTTGTCTCTCATTTTCTATCTCAGTCTGTCTGTCTCTCTCTGTGTCTGATTCTCTGTCTCTCTCCCTATCTCTGTTTCTCTCTCTCTGATTTTGCTAGTATAAGGAACTCCCAGTGAGAAATTTAACTTTGTCAATGCAGATGGACATCTGCTCTGTAACTAATAGTATCCAAGAGTTGCTTGGGGTTCTGAGGATAAGTGACTTGTCTGGGAAAACCCAACTCAGTATATGTCTGAGAATGGGACTTAAGGCTCAAGACCAGTTTTCAATCCACTATGAGACAGAAGTATTTGGAGACAATAGATCAAAGGGAGATGAGTTGCTTAAAATGGGATTATAACTATGCCTCCTTCTAAATATCTAGCATATATTTATATATAGCACTTTTAGGTTTGCCAAACACTTTGTCTATGTTACTTCATTTTGGGCAACTAGATGGAGCTGAATACAACACCGGGCCTGGAGTCTGGTCTTCCTGAGTTCAAATCTGACCTCAGACAGCTATATGATCCTGAGCAAATCACTTAACCTTGTTTGCCTCAGTTTCCTCAACTGTAAAATGAGCTGGAGAAGGAAATGGCAAACTGTTCCAATATCCTTGCCAAGAAAACCCTGAATGGGGTCACAAAGAATCAGACATGACTAAAAAATCACTGAATAGCAACAATATCTAATTTGATCATTGCAACAACCCTATGAAGTAAGGGCCATTATGATTGCCATTTTCTCAGATAAGGAAAGCAAGATTGGGAATAGTTAAGTGATTCACCTGACCAGAAAGGGTCTAAGGCATAATTTTGAACCCAGATCTTCCTGATTTCAAATTCAGCATTCTATTTACTTTGCCTCATATCTGTCTATGTTGATGCTGTAGAGCAAGGACTAATTGGGATGGGGGAGGAGCAGAGAAATTACAGTTTGAAAACCTGAGTTTCACTATTGAGTATAATCCTCACTAATTGTGTGAAACATTGAGCATGTAGCTTTAACTTTCTGGGTCTCAACTTTCTCATCTGTAAAGTGGGGATAATAAAATCTTCAAATTTTTGATCATGAGGGTCAACTGAGGTTAACTATGGGAATTGCTTGGTGAGAATGGAATGTTATAAAAATGTAGGCTCTTGTGGTTGTTGTCATCAATGTATTGTATTGCTGTGTTTGTTATTTATTACTTACTTTATTACTACCAATAATAATATTGCCGTGCTGCATAATAGGCCACTTTCATTTCCAATTTCCATGATACAATTATGTTATTTTGGGTTATCTTAGGGTTGTTATTTATACTTAAGGACATTTTCCAGTACCAGAAAATATGATGTCTCTTTCTTTTCAGATAGTGCTCTTAGTACCTATCTGGCTACTATGGATAATTTGTACACTGACTCCCGAGGCAGACTCAATGTTCAGTCTTTGTACAGACCCCATGTCTTGGCTATGTTTCTAGAAGGTCTCTGGGTTCAGAAATCACAGAACATGAGGATGTTAGAGCTGGAAGAAAACCTCTAAAACAATTTTTGCGCAAAGCAAATATTAAAGTTAACATGGCTTTATAGAATAAGCACAGGGTAGGGAAATAGGAGGCCTGAACTCTAACTCTGGTTTTGCCATTAACTAGTATAATGAACTCCATGAAGTTTGCCTCTTGAGGTCTCAGAAGTCTTTTCCTAAAGTTATTAAAAGGAAAGAGGTTGGGCCAAATGATCTCTATTTTTTTTTTCCAGTTTGAAGATAGGATCATATATCTAGAAAAGAAAGGAAGGGGCAATTAGATGGCTCAGTAGATAGAGCACAGCCCTCAAGTCAGAAGGACCTGAGTTCAAATCTTGTCTCAGACATTTAACATTCCCTAGCTGTGTGCCCCTGGGCAAGTCACTTAGCCCCAATTGTCTCAGAAAAAAAAAAAGAAAGAAAGAAAGAAAAGAAAAAGAAAAAAAAAAAGGACTCTTACAGATCCTTCAGTTTCTCTTCTCTCCCCACCCTTGTATTACAAATGAAGAAACTGAGGAGATGTCAAATGACTTGACAATGGTCACACAGATACTAAGTGGCAGAGCCAAGGTCCTCTCACCCCAAATCTAGTGCTTTTTGATGGAATCTCATATATTCTGTGAATCTGTGATTAGATAGTCAGATCCTAAATATGCCTCCCTCTAATAAAAATCATATCTTTAGAAATGTCAGCTCTAAAAGAAACCCACATTATTTTTACCACATTTATTTCTTTTTGAACTTCCTTGGAATACCCACTAACTGAATAGTATCTTTCCCAGGGGAGTCATATGCAAGAGCAAGCCAGTAGTTACATTTGCTAATGCAAACTAAGCAGCCTTAACAAACCGCACAAGAGAAAGCCTGTTTCAAAATTTAAAAAAAAAAAAAAAAATTAAAAAGCCAATTGGAACATCATCCCCCAACCCAGTGCACTAGTCATAACGAGCACACTAGAAATAATCACTGAAAGCAGCATTTCTATTGGGCTTATATCCCAAAGAAATCATAAAGGAAGGAAAAGGCCCCACATGTGCAAGAATGTTTGTGGCAGCCCTTTTTGTAGTGGCTAGAAACTGGAATTTGAATAGATGCCCTTCAATTGGAGAATGGCTGAATAAATTATGGTATATGAATATTATGGAATATTATTGTTCTGTAAGAAACGACCAGCAGGATGATTTCAGAGAGGCCTGGAGAGACTTAAATGAACTGATGCTGAGTGAAATGAGCAGAACCAGGAGATCATTATACACAGCAACAACAGTACAATATGACGATCAATTCTGATGGACATGGCTCTCTTCAACAATGAAATGTTTCAAACCACCTCCAATTGTTCACTGAAGAAAGCCATATGCACCCAGAGAGAGGGATGTGAAATGTGGACCACAACATAACATTCTCATACTCCTTGATTGATGTTTGCTTACATTGTGTTTCCTTTATCTGATATATTGTTTGTGTAGATAAGATTTTTCTTGCACAGCAATGATAAGTTTGGAAATATGTTTACATATATTCGATTTGCCAATATTTTAACATAATTAACATGTAGTGGATATCCTGCCATCTAGGGGAGGGGTGGGGAGTTGGGGGGAAAAATTTGTAACGGAAAGCTATGTGAGGGTTATTGTTGAAGAATTACCCACACATATGTTATGCAAATAAAATTTTAAAAAAATAAAATAAAAATAAAATAAAATAAAAAATAAAAGAAATAATCACTGAAAGAAGCAAAGCTGGAAGGAACTCAAATGATATGCCCTCTTAGTTAACTTGGGTTAACAGAAGAGATCAATGTTTGTAAAACTTACTGGAAAGCAATTTTCATTCAAAAAAATCACTTTCTTATTGACTTCCTTCCATTTTGTTCTCCTTAAAAATGAAATGAAGTGGGAGATGGGAGTTCTTGGATGTTCTTGGATGAATTAAAACCATATTTCAGAAAACCATTTAAAATGATGGATGACAAAGAAGAATGGATACACCATGTATAAGCAAAGGCGTCAAATACACCTCTAGCAACAGGAATCAGATTAAGATATAATAGGGAAGGGGCAGCTAGTTTACCGCATAAAGCACCAGCCCTAAAGTCAGGAGTTCAAATCTGGCCTCAGAGACTTAATACTTCCTAGCTATGTGACCCTGAACAAGTCACTTAACCCCAATTACCTTCTCCTCCAAAAAAACAAATATAATTGGAAACTACTTAACAAAATAAATAAAAATACAATTAAAACATAGATAATTTTACATTTTACAGTTAAGTCAATATACTTCCCCCCAGAAGTTCTTATTATGGATTGATGGCTCCTGATTCTATTTTTGTTTGAGGCCACTAGTGCAGTAGATACAGAACCAGGAAGAACTGAGTTCAAATTCTGCCTCTGACACATACTGACAGACATACAGAGACAGAGACAGAGAGACAGAAGGTCAGGGACAGAGACAGAAAGACAGAGACAGAGACAGACAGACAGACACAAAGACAGAGACAGACAGAGACACAGACAGAAGCAGACACTGAGACACAGAGAGAGACAGAGACAGAGATGGAGAGACAGAGACAGAGAGAGAGAAAATATATATACTTCAATCTGCATGCTCATCAGTCAGTTCTTTATCTAAAAATGGGGAGCATGTTTGAGAAGTCAAGGATCTTACGTTACATTATATTAAAACTCAAGGACATTACATTACAGAACATCATATAAAGAAAAACTGGAGTGAAGTGGGAAGGACAGGTAATAAAGTATGGAGTAGAATGGTTTGCGAAGATGTGGACACCTGGGTCTTGTTAAGGTAAGGCAAAAACTGACCTATCATATCCAGAGGACCCAAGGGATCAGAGTTCAGTTTACCAGTGGGGAAGACATGAAAATAATGGTCAGGGTAGGAACAGTAGGATATGCCATGGTCAGAAAAGTAACCTGGAGATCTGGGCCATGGAAAGAAAAGACAATATAATGCTACAGGTTCAGAGAAGATGCTAACTTGCATTGGAAGAGGGAGGTACCTCACTGGGGAATTCCTTATTCAATGAAATCAGAGATTCTATTCTCATTCCCTATAATAAAAATAAAAATTATAGCTTTCTAAACTAAACATTTTGTTGTATAGTTATTTTCAGTTTTATCCAACTCTTTTTGATCCCATTTGAGGTTTTTTAGCAAAATTACTGGAGTAGAGGTTTGCCATTTCCTCCTCTGGCTCATTTTACAAATAAGAAAACTGAGACTAATAAGGTTCAGTTACTTGCTCAGGATTTGAACTCAGGAAGATGAGTATTCCTGACTCTAGTTCAAAAGAGGAGAACTCCAATTTCTTATTTTTGGAAGGAATGGATTATGGTTCTACTCAAAATTCTGTTAAATTGCTATCAAGAAGTGCTTGCATATCACTCAATCCAATGATATCTTAAAAAATAAATAATATTTATCACAAAAAGAGAGACCTCAAATTTTTAATAGCTCTTCCCATTCTTTAACATATTTATATTTCATAGTGGCTGAAATTATTGTTACAATCAATTCTTTTATATTTAGGCATGATAATTTGCAATTCTGATCAGTTAATTCCTAAATTTCATCCATGAGGGACATCTCCCACTTTAATAAGTTACTAATATGCTTCCTTGACATAATCATTAAATCACTTTTCCTAACAATCTAATTTTTCTGTGTTGCTGCTTAGGATCATGCTCTTTGCTTTTGCCAGGCAACATGTCAAGCAAAAATTCACCAGGTCTTTTCTTCCATAAATATGGTTTAGATTTCTAGAGATTTCCATCCTAATTTCTTCTATCCTTGACGGCACTGTCTGATTCTGTTCCCCTACCTCATGATTTCAATGTCTTAGCCTTCAAACTGTCCATCTTCTTTCCCAAAGCAGTTGTAATTACTATGAACTCTTACTTCTGACAAGAAGAGACTTTTTTATTGCCCATTTTCCCACAAGAAAACTTACACTAAAGCTTTCCCCTAATGTCACAGCCCTCAAATGTGATGCTAGAAGAGTACAAGTCCCAGTAGGTGCCATCAAGCCTCAGAGACCTTGAGGAGAAAATACAAATTCCTCTCCCCAGCATTCAGGTCCTACACAATCTGGTTACTTTTTTTTTTTTTTTTTTTTTTTTTTTGCCAATCTTATTTCACTGGACAACAAAGAGTTTCTGGGACCAGAAACACCATCTCTCCTACTTCCATGAATTTGCCCAGGCCTTCCCGCAAGCCTTCAATGTACTCAGCATTCACACCTGCCTCCCAAAATCTTTATCTTTGTTACAACCTTTCTTGCTCAACTTAGTAGCTGGTATTCTGTCTTTTTATTTTCTCTGTCTCTCTCTCTCTCTGTTTGTGTCTGTCTAAATCTTGCTCTCTGTAGCTTTCATTGTCTCTGCATCCATCTTGCTTTCTTTCCATCCATATCCTACTTTCTCTTTCTCTGTCTGTCTGCTGTGTGTGTGTGTTTGTGCCTATGTATATGTGTATATATATATATATATATATATAATATATATATATGGCATTCTCTTTGTTTCTATATCTTTAAGTATCTGACATAGTGCCTTATACATTTATTTTTTTTATTTTATTTCAAATATGGGGGAAGTAAGACATAGTATTTCATCTTTCACCTGGGTAGAGACCCTCAGTATGGAAATGCCACTGATAATGCAGATGGGTAGCCTCGCTCTAACTTGCTGGCTTAGAGTTGCCTGAGATAGTGACTGGTTGAATGACTTGGATGGGAATCTTAGATTTGTCTCCTAGAGTCCCATGTTTTCTTCAAAAATCAGTTCCAATACCACCTTAAGCATGTAGACTTTCCTGATCAGCCTAGCCTTTAATGCCTTCCCTGCATTGAATATCAGCACCTTGAGTGAAGACTGGGACTATTTCATATTTGCTTGGGTATGCCAGTGATCACCATGGTACCTGGATCATCATAGTCATTTAATAAATGTCTGTTTATTGGCTAGTTGATTGATTTGTTCCTCTAAACCTTCTTTCTAATCCATACTTTGGTCTTTTACCTTGTATAAAGTAAACATTTAATAAATTTTGGTCAAATTCATCTGAACTTAGTACAGGCCAAAAACAGTACACAGAATGTGTGCCTGTCATTGGAAAACCTAGCCAAATTTTGAAAGATTCATCCAGAAGGTTGGCTATGAGGTGACAAAATGTTTTGCCCCAGCATCTCACTAAAACAATTGACTGAGGCTTTGAGGTTTTTCATCTGCATCAGTGAGTAACCACAAGGATAAAAACAAAAGTATAGAAATATAATTCCAAGTTTTAGTATCTCACATGAATTCTGCTCACATATCCAATTATCAATATTTTATGTCTGGTCAACTCTAACCCCTAGATCTTTCTTTTTCATCCTCTAACAACCATTCTAATTTGATTTTTTTGCTACGGGAGAGATAAATTTGAATTATTACTAATTAGATAAAGTAGAATCATTTTAGACCTGGAAAGAACATTGGAGATCATTCTTCTATTTTTAAAATTTCTAAATAATAAATTATTTTTATTTTTCAAAATACATGCAAAGATAATTTTCCACATTCTCCAGTGGAAAACCTTGTGCTACAAATTTTTCGACTTTCCTTCTCTCTTCCCCTTTCCCCTGGACAGCAAGTAATTAAATATAGGTTACACATGTGCAATTCTTCTAAACATATATTCACATTTATCATGCCATGCAAGAAAAATCAAATCAAAAGAAAAAATGAAAAAGAAAAAAAAAAACAAAAAAAGCAAGCAAAAATAACAACAAAAAAAGGTGAAAATACTATGCTGTGATCAACACTCAGTCTTCATAGTCTTCTCTCTAGATGCAAATGTCTCTTTCCATCACAAGTCTATTGGAATTGCCTTGAATCACCTCATTGTTGAAAAGAGCCGATGGGCAGAGCCAAGATGGCGGAGTGAGCAACTCTCTGTGTCCTCCTCTGACCTTCTCTCAAGTCAACAGTAAAATAGGCCTTTGAACTGATCTTCAAGTCAATGAACCCAGAAATATTTGGACTAAGAAATTCTGCTTGCTGAAGTTGCTGCTGCTTTGAAGAACTCCATAAAGGTCTGTTTCAGTCAGGCAGAGGGGGCGAGCAGTGGGAGTGAGCAGTTTGCCCTGTGTCCGGGAGAGATAGGAAACTGGGCAGAGCTCAGTGTGGCAGAAACTCAAAACAGCTGGTGAGAGTTTCTGAGGCACTCGGAACACTCTGCCCTGATTGCAGGCAGTTGCTCTGGCAAATCTGCCTTTGGTAAACGGCAGTTTGTAACCCATTGCAAACGCATGGTCCTACCCCAACCAGCTGGCACCAGAGGTTAATTATCAGAATTGCCCCAGGGCAAACTACCACAGCTAGCTGCCACTTCTCTGCTTTTCACAGACCCCAAGCTTTAAAAATAAATAAATAAAAA
Source organism: Myrmecobius fasciatus (assembly GCA_023553655.1). NCBI lineage: Eukaryota > Metazoa > Chordata > Mammalia > Dasyuromorphia > Myrmecobiidae > Myrmecobius > Myrmecobius fasciatus. The sequence goes on along the minus strand of JAJPUD010009215.1, from coordinate 40,777 downwards.
TAAAAAATGAGTAAGAAGCAGAAAAGAGCTCTTACCATAGACAGCTTTTATGGAGAGAAAGAAAAGCAGACCCCAGATCCTGAGGTACCTGTAGACAAAGTAAATCCAGACGAAGTCATTAAGGAAGATATAACCTGGTCCCCTTTGCAAAAAGCCTTTCTGGAAGATTGCATAAAGAATCTCAAAAAAGAGCTGGATGATAAATGGGAAAATAAACTGAGTTCAGTGCAAGAAGGATTTAATGCCCTACAAGAAGGATATAATACCCTGCAAAAGAGATATGAAAAAGACACCAATTAATCGAAAAACAAAATTGGTGAATTGGAAATAGACAATAATGCACTGAAAAATGAAATTAGTGAAGTGAAAAAAGAGTGCAATGAACAAATTGGCCAGTTACAAAAGGAGCTTAAAAAGGTAACTGAAGAAAACAACACTTTAAAAATAAGAATTGAACAAATGCAAGTGAATGACTCACTAAGACTTGAAGAATCAGTCAAACAAAAAAAAAATGAAAAATTAGAAGAAAATATGAAATATCTCCTAGGAAAAACAACTGACTTGGAAAATAGATCTAGGAGAGACAATCTAAGGATTATTGGACTTCCTGAAAGCCATGATGAAAAAAAGAATCTAAACACTATCTTCCAGGAAATCCTGAAAGAAAACTGCCCTGAAGTTGTAGAATCAGAAGGCAAAATCACCATTGAAAGAATTCACTGATCACCTCCTGAAAGAGACCCCAAAATTAAAACCCCAAGGAATATCATGGCTAAACTTCAGGACTTTAGCACCAAAAAAAAGATTCTGCTAGCAGCTAGAAAGAAACAATTCAAATACCGAGGATCAATAATTAGAATCACACACAATCTGTCAGCATCTACATTAAAGGATCGAAGGGCCTGGAACCAGATATTCCGAAAGGCAAAGGAACTTGGATTACAGCCAAGAATAACCTATCCAGCTAGAATGAGCATTATCCTAGAGGGAAGAAGATGGTCATTTAATGATATAGGTGAA
>JAJPUD010009215.1:0-34757 GCA_023553655.1 Myrmecobius fasciatus | reverse complement strand
TAGATCTAATCAAAAGAGATAAGGAAGGAAACTATATTTTATTAAAGTGTACCATAGATAATGTAGCAATATCAATACTAAATATATATGGACGCAATAGCGTCCAAATTCCTAGGGGAGAAATGAAGAGAGATGCAAGAAGAAATAGACAACCAAACGATACTAGTGGGGGATCTCAACCTTGCTCTCTCAGAATTAGATAAATCAAACCACAAAATAAATAAGAAAGAAACTAGAAAGGTAAACCAATTGTCAGAAAAGTTAGGTATGATAGACCTTTGGAGAAAATTGAATGGAGACAGTAGGGAGTTTACTTTTTTCTCAGCAGTCCATGGAACTTATACAAAAATTGACCACATATTAGATCATAAAAACCTCAAAATCAAATGCAGAAAGGCAAAAATAGTAAACACATCTTTCTCAGATCATGATGCAATAAAAATAGCATGCAATATAAGGTCAGGAGAAAATAGACCAAAAGTTAATTGGAAATTAAATAATCTAATCCTGAAGAATGAATGGGTGAAAGAGCAAATCATAGACACATCAGTAATTTCATCCAGGAGAATGACAATAATGAGACAACATACCAAAATTTGTGGGATACGGCCAAAGCGGTCATAAGGTGCAATTTTATATCTCTAGATGCTTACTTGCATAAAATAGAGAAAGAAAACATCAATTAATTGGGCTTATTATTAAAAAAAAAAAAACTAGAAAAAGAACAAATTAAAAACCCTCAATTAAATACCAAATTGGAAATTCTAAAAATAAAAGGGGAAATTAATAAAATTGAAAATAAGAAAACTATTGATTTAATAAATAAAACTAAGAGTAAGTTTTATGAAAAAACTAACAAAATAGATAAGTCTTTAGTTAATTTGATAAGAAAAAGGAAAGAGGAAAATCAAATTGTTAGTCTCAAGAATGATAAGGGAGAACTTTCCTCTAATGAAGAGGAAATTAGAGTAATAATTAGAAGTTACTTTGCCCAACTTTATGCCAGTAAATTTGATAATCTAAATGAAATGGAGGAATATCTACAAAAATATAGATTGCCCAGGTAACAGAAGAGAAAATAAATTATTTAAATAGCCCCATATTAGAAAAAGAATAGAACAAGCTATTAACCAACTCCCTAAGAAAAAATCTCCAGGGCCAGATGGTTTTACATGTGAATTTTACCAAACATTCAAAGAACAATTAATTCCAATACTTTACAAACTATTTGAAAAAATAGGGACAGAAGGTATACTACCAAATTCCTTCTATGATACTGATATGGTGCTGATAGCTAAACCAGGTAGGGTGAAAACAGAGAAAGAAAACTATAGACCAATTTCCCTAATGAATATTGATGCAAAAATCTTCAATAAATTATTAGCAATGAGATTACACAACATCATCCCCAGGATAGTACACTATGACCAAGTAGGATTTATACCAGGAATGCAGGACTGGTTCAATATTAGGAAAACTATCAGCATAATTAATTATATTAATAACCAAAGTAACAAAAACCATATGATTATCTCAATAGATGCATAAAAAGCATTTGATAAAATCCAACACCCTTTCCTATTAAAAACACTAGAGAGTATAGGAATAAATGGGCTTTTCCTTAAAATGATCAGTAGCATCTATTTAAAACCATCAGCAAGCATCATACGTAATGGAGACAAACTAAAACGATCCCCAATAAGATCAGGAGTGAAACAAGGCTGCCCACTGTCACCATTACTATTTAATATTGTATTAGAAATGTTAGCTTTGGCAATAAGAGAAGAAAAAGAGATAAAAGGAATTAGAATAGGTAATGAAGAAACCAAATTATCACTCTTTGCAGATGATATGATGGTATATTTAGAGAACCCTAGAGACTCAACTAAAAAACTACTAGAAACAATTCACAACTTTGGCAAAGTTGCAGGATACAAAATAAATCCACAGAAATCATCAGCATTTTTATATATTACCAACAAAGTTCAGCAGCAAGAGATACAAAAAGAAATTCCATTCCAAATAACGGATGATAATATAAAATATTTGGGAATCTATCTGCCAAGGAAAAGTCAGAAACTATACGAATTAAACTACAAAATACTTTCCACACAAATAAAATCAGACCTAGTCAGTTGGAAAAACATTAAGTGCTCATGGGTAGGCCGAGCGAATATAATATAAATGACAATACTACCCAAACTAATCTACTTATTTAGTTCCATACCAATCAAACTCCCAAGAAATTATTTGACAGATCTAGAAAAAATAGTAGCAAAGTTCATTTGGAAGAACATAAGGTCAAGAATTTCAAGGGAATTAATGAAAAAAAAAGGCAGATGAAGGTGGCCTTGCTGTATCAGATCTAAAACTATATTATAAAGCAGCGGTCATCAAAACCATTTGGTACTGGCTGAGAAATAGAGCAGTCGATCAATTGCATAGGATAGGATATCAGAACAATCTAGGTAATAACTTTAGCAATTTAGTGTTTGATAAACCCAAAGACCCCAGCATTTGGGATAAGCACTCACTATTCGGCAAAAACTGCTGGGAAAATTGGAAACTAGTGTGAAAGAAATTAGGGCTTGGCCCACACCTAACACCACATACCAAGATAAGATCTAAATGGGTTCATGATCTAGATATAAAGAGTGATATTGTAAGCAAATTAGAGGAACATAGTATAGTTTACCTCTCAGATCTGTGGAGATGGAATAAATTTATGTCCAAAGAAGATCTGGAACTCTTAATTGAACACCAAATAGATAATTTTGATTATATTAAGCTAAAAAGTTTCTGTACAAACAAAACTAATGCAGACAAGATTAGGAGGGAAGCATCAAATTGGGAAATCATCTTTACATTCAATGGTTCTGATAAAGGTCTCATCTCTAAAATATATAGAGAATTGTCTCATATTTATAAGAATTCAAGCCACTCTTCAATATATAAATGGTCAATGGATATGAACAATTTTCAGATGATGAAATTAAAACCATTTCTAGTCATATGAAAAGGTGCTCCAAATCACTATTGATCAGAGAAATGCAAATTAAGACAACTCTGAGGTACCACCACACACCTGTCAGATTGGCTAAAATAACAGGAAAAGATGACGATGAATGTTGGAGGGGATGTGGGAAGACTGGGACACTGATGTATTGTTGGTGGAGCTGTGAACGGATTCAACCATTCTGGAGAGCAATTTGGAACTATGCTCAAAAAGTGATCAAACTGTGCATACCCTTTGACCCAGCAGTGTTTCTATTGGGTTTATATCCCAAAGAGATCTTAGAGGAGGGAAAGGGCCCCACATGTGCAAGAATGTTTGTGGCAGCCCTTTTTGTAGTGGCTAAAAACTGAAACTGAATGGATTCCCATCAATTGGAGAGTGGCTGAATAAATTATGGTATATGAATGTTATGGGATATTTTTGTTCTGTAAGAAATGACCAGCAGGATGATTTCAGAGAGGCCTGGAGAGATTTGCATGAACTGTTGCTGAGTGAAATGAGCAGAACCAGGAGATCATTATACGGCAACAATAATATATGATGATCACCTCTGATGGACATGGATCTCTGCAACAAAGAATTGTCTCAAACCAGTTCCAATTGTTCAGTGAAAAAAGCCATATACATCCAGAGAGAGGGATATGAAATGTGGACTACAACATAATATTTTCATGCTCTTTATTGATGTTTGCTTGCAGTGAGTTTCCTTTCTCTGATTTTTTTTTCTTATAGATAGGATTTTTCTTGCACAACAACTTGTCAAGTATTTTATCATTATTAACATGTAATGGACTTCCTGCCATCTAGGGGAGGGGTGGGGACTGAGGGTAAAATTTGTAATGGAAAGCTTTGTCAAGATCAATGCTGAGGAACTACCCATACATATGTTATGCAAATAAAAAGCTTTAATAAAAAAAAAGAAAGAAAAGAGCCCAACTTCATTTTAGTTGATCATCACATATTCTTGTTGTTGTTGTGTACAATGTTCTCTTGGTTCTAATTACCTCACTTAGCATCAGTTCATATAAGCGTTTGCAGGCTTTTCTGAAATCAGCCTGCTCATCATTTCTATAGAATAATAATATTCCATTACATTCAGGTAGGAGGAAATTCTTTTAGAGGGAAGGAAATCAATATATCAATTCATCAGTGAGTATTTCCTAAGCACTTCCTACATGCTGGGCACTGCCCCAGTGCTGGGAATACAAGACACATGAAATAACTCCATCCTCAAAGACCACACATTAGTATCATGTACTAGCTAGCAGCACAGTTACAACTAGCCTTTTGATTTTAAGCCTTTTCAGCCTTTTGAGTCTCTCTTTTAAAAAACTTTTATTGGTATCTTTTCTTTTTGTATTATAAATATTTGCAGATTACTCCCTCTTCGTGAGAAGTCTCTTGTAATAAGGTAAAACTGCTAAGTAAAACTAATAATGCAATGACCTCATCTAAAAGAGCATGCAACATTTCAGATCTATAGAAGAACACAATCTGTGTTTTTAAAAGTTAAATAAAATCTATTTTCTTTTCACTTCCAATCCATTAAAAATAAAGGAAAACTATTTTCTTGTGATAAATATGCATATATCTACTACATATTTATATCTGTAGATATACATATGTATTATATATGATATAATATATCACATATATATCTTATATCTACATCTACATATAAAGATATATCTTAATTTTCAAGCCTGTTTCTTTTTACATCTTGTTAGATCTTTCATTTAATTTAAGTAAACATTGAAGATTTCACAATCCTTATCAATTTTCTCTTTACATTTCTTGGTGATTCTATCCTTTGAGAAAACAATATTGTAAAATGGATTTTATTTTTTAGTCAAAACATAGTATTTTCTATATAATCTTTTTCATTACAAGCTCACAAGCTGTTGTGAGATATTTTGGATTTCATGTCTCTCATAATTTAATTTCTCCTAGCTTTCTGTCATTTGGATATTTGATAAGTTTGTGATATCTGTTTTCATCCAAGTAAATGGTAAATACATTGATAGTTGACAAGGGTTTTCCACTAGAGATTTTTCTTAAGATTGACGTTAGTTCATTAATAGCCACTTTTTAAATCCATTTATTCAATCAGTTCTTAGTTCAATTCTTCTCATTTCAAAAAATACTAGTGCTTACTTAGGGCAATGCATCTTTTTATTTATTAGGAATTAAAAATCAAGAATGAAACAGAATTTACTCTCAAAAAATTTATATACTTTTGAGTTCTGAACTGATCTGTCTACACTATAATTAGCCCATACACCCCTATTTTGTCTCTAAGGATATGATGAATGCTTTTTCATAATAACATACTTTGCTAAAATTCAGGCATCCTGTGATAATTGTATTGCTCAGATTTAGTAATTTAATAATCTTGTTAAAAAAAAAAAAGAAGTCTGATCATAAACAGGTAAATCATAAATTCTTTTATTATGTTTTTTTTTCCTTACATGAAAAAGGAAGATTAAGTTAAAACAGAGTTAGATACTTCTCATCAAAAGAAAGTGTAAATAAATGTATAGCTACTTGAGAGAGAAGAAAGAAGGAAGAAAAGAGGGAAGAAAGGAAGGATGCAAAGAAGGAAGGAGGGAAGGGAGAAAAGAAGGGAAGGAAGGAAGGAAGGAAGGAAGGAAGGAAGGAAGGAAGGAAGGAAGGAAGGAAGGAAGGAAGGAAGCAAGGAAGGAAAGAAGGAAGGAGGGAAGGAAGGGAGATGGAAGAAAAGAGAGGAGAATGCTACATAAATTAAGCAAATCTTTCTCTTCAAATATCTAGGCAAGCATGTTAATTAAGCTATTTCACTTCTTTGCTTTGTTCCATATAGATCAAGGCTTAAGTGTGACACAAATAGTGAGGCAAGAAATTTCCAGAAGATAATAGAGCATGGAAAACTATATGACAAATCTAAACCCATTTGGAGAAGTTGAAAGAGTCAAAAGGAAAAGAAAGACTTTGAAAGAGTACCAGGAAAAATACCAGGGTAAAAAATGAAAGCCTTTCTTCCAATCATTCAAGTGTTGTGAGAATGATAAGGCCACTTGCTATTCAAGGGTCTTGTTATCCTGCACACAGATCCCAAAAAGCCCAGGCTGGGTTGAGTAATCTTAGGTGATAAGAGAGTTGTAAGGAATTAGAACTCCTGATAAGAAGAGCAGTGTTTTTGTTTGACCATACTTTGGGAAGATATGGGTGACATAGATAAAGTGCTGAAGAAAACCCCAGGTGGGTTTCAAATGATTCCTCATTCCCCAGGAGGGGGTGGAGGGTCAATGATACCCAGGACTGATCAGCTACTGTATTTGTTCATGCTTATCTCTGTGTGCTTAAAGTAATCAAAATGGCCCTGCCCAGACAAAGGCAGCAAATAGGAAAGTGGACCAAGAGTATGTAGGTTTCTTTGTTGATCTGGAAGTTTCTAGTGAAAAAGCCTTGCCTAACTTCCACATCCAAATTTTTATACTATACTATCTTGTGTAGGTCAATGTGGTATTGTCATTCAGAACTTTTATCTTGGTTATGTAGAATTTTACCAAACTTCTATTTCCTTCTTTTCTACTCTATTTCATCCCTAAAAAAGGAAGGAAGGAAGGAAGGAAGGAAGGAAGGAAGGAAGGAAGGAAGGAAGGAAGGAAGGAAGGAAGGAAGGAAGGAAGGAAAGGAGAGAGGGAGGGAGGGAGGAAGGAAAGAAGGAAGGAAGGAAGGAAGGAAGGAAGGGAGAGAGGGAGGGAGGGAGGAAGGAAAGAAGGGGGAAGAAAAGAAGGAAGGGGGAAGAAAGGAAGGAAGGGGGAAGGAAGGGAGGGGGGAAGGACACGACGCTCTTCCGACTACTGAACAGCTATCACATGGAGGGAAGGAAGGAGGGAGAGAAGGAGGGAAGGAAGGGGATAGTGGAAGTAAAAGAAAGAAGGGAGAAAAAGGAGAGGAATGAAAAGAAAAGAACTCTACACCTTTCAAAGTGAACTCTTATCTATATAATTCAGTTTGAGGACAAAATTTTCCATGCATTAGAAAAAAAAGTAATATATGCTTTCTCATTTTTAGTGATGAGACTACTTGCTCATAGGCCTTAAGTGTGAAATGGGAAATGTGCTGTCACAAAGCACAGGCTGAGAATGCTGTCCAGTCAGTCCCTAAAAGAGCTCAAATTACAGCAGCACTCTCTGTTCTCTGTTCTCCTGGTTCCTCCTAATTATCACCTCCACCTCCACCTAATATTAGCATCCAAGAGGATCTTTGATAAAATGAATGGCAAGGACTTCCTGATAGGGGGTGGAATGGGATGATGTCATAAAACGGATTTTGTGGAAAGTCTTTGCTACTTGCTTTTTTTTTTTTTTAATGATGGCAGAGGTAGTCTTTTAAGATAATGATGTTTCTTAAAGCTTCCATGGGTCTCTTCATTCTTTGTTTATTCATGAGCTTCTTTGGTATGGATTTTTGTATGGATATTTTTTGGTCTGGAATCAGGAAAAACAAAAACAGAGGGAGCATCCAAAGTAGACTTTAAGAAATTAAAGGACTCCATCAAAGAGGCAGTAGAGGTGGGTGCAGTCCATTCAGAAATAGAGAATATCTTGAACAAAAAGAGTTAACACAAGAGAAGGCGATATGTATAGAACATCAATAATGTGAAAGCAAATAATGTGATTGTACTAGAAAAAAAAGTTTGAAAATAGATTGTAAAAATGAAATATACTGAGAGAGAATACAAAAGACATGATTTTCAGTCATGTCCAACTCTTTGTGACCCCATTTGAGGTTTTCTTGGCAAAGAAATTGTAATGGGTTTGCCTTTTCTTTGTGTAGCTCATTTGACAGATGAGGAAACTGAGACAAAGAGAGTTAAGTGACTTGCCTGGGGTGACACAACTAGTAAATTTCTGAGGTCAGATTTGAACTCAGGAAGATTAAGTTTCCCAACTTCTGGTCCAGCACTCTTTTGTAGTGAGTCATCTAGCTATAAAAATAAGAGAGAGATAGGCATTGGAGCTATGATTTAATTAATGAGGAAATTTAAAATTTCATTTCAATTCAAAAAATACTTATTAAATTCCACTCTTCTAGGTTTTAGGAATGATTTCCTTATGTACCTACATCAGTCTCTTTGTACATGCCCTCTTTTTCTTTTTCACATTTTGTGTTTGTACAGTTGGAATTTTGTTTGTAAATTGCATACTATCCCTTTAGGATAAATTTCCATTATAAATTTTAAGTTGTGAGATGCTACCTGTATTTTCTTTGAACACTTTTAATTAATGAGGATCTTACCAGAGGAGTGAGATCCTTCTGCTAATGGAAATCAGCACATTCTTTGCAACTTCAAATTTTAGCAACTAGCCTGGGTCACTGAAAATTTAAATGGCGCCGCTGGGATCACCTAGCCAGTATATGTCAGAGACAGGAGCTGCATCCCAGATCTTCCATATTCTGAGGTCAATTCTCTATCCACCATACCACACCCAGGGATAAGCACACTTCTACAAGTGTCAGTTGGCATTTTGCAATTTATAGTTTAGAGAACTACCTTAGTCACCAAGAGATTCAGTGCCATAGAATCAGTGTCAATGGGAGAACTCTCAGGCTAGCTCTCCATCTATGACACCACTACACTATACTACATGTAAAATAAACGAACAAACATAAATAAATGAATGAATAGATAAATGACATTTATCTGGATCATGAAAGCCCAGAATCAGCTGAAGCATTTAATGAATGCTAAGGATGACCTAAAGTGTTTTTTTTTTTCCTGTTTTTTTTAACGTTGGTGACAAGATCAAAGAAGATGTAGAATCACTACTCTGAGTGAAGAGAAGGGAGATAATGAATATCAGAGAAAAGACAGATACACTCAACTACTATTTTGCTTCCAATTTCTCCACTGAAGAAGATAATGCTAAAAATAGATAACATTTATATAGTACTTTAAAATTTGCTAAGTATTTTATGTATCTCCTGACAGATCATACTTATCTGTGAGAAAAATGCTATCATTTTCCCTATTTTAGGGAGGAGGAAACTGAAAATGAGAATTGTTATGTGACTCACCTAAGATCACACAGCTAGTGTCTGATGTGGAATTTAAACTCATTTTCCTGAATCTAGGCCCAGTACTCTATTCACTATCTATCTCTTTAGCTGCCTTTATAAGGAGAGCAAGCAGCTGGTAGAAGAGTTCCCCCCAGCGTGCTATCTGGCAGTTTTCTGTTTTAACCAATGATTCTTTCTAACTAGACAGTTAGCTATTTGGTTGTTGTTATTTTCCTTCTGAAGGATTACATTTGCTTTGATCAAGCACTGAATTGACCTCAGTGTCATAAGGCCTAGCGGAGCCACATCCACTAAAGCAATATTAATGACTCTCATCTTTAAAGCATTTTATGGTTTACAAAACACTCTTTTCTCTCAACCACCCTTTGAGCTAGGATAATAACAATCCTTAAAGAACTTAATAGATGAGATTACTGTATCACTGTGGGTCACCTTTGCAAAATCATGGAGAAGAATAGGACAGAGCCTGATATAAGGAAAAAGTACAATTGTCAGAAAGAAGAAGGGATGACCTCTTGGTCATGTTGTGAAGTAAATTATTTTTCAAGAACATATTTGCCTAAATGACCTCTGAGGTACCTTCTAAAGTTGAGCTTCTGTTATTCTGTTTTATTTTCTCAAATGGGATTATATGTAAAATGTTCTGCAAACCTTAATGTACTATCTAAATGTTAGTCACAAACATTTCCTAAATGCTTACTATGTGCCAGGCTCTGTACTAAGGGCTAAGGATATGAAGAATGTCAAAAAAAAATAGTCCCTAGTTTCAGTGAGTTATAATAATAATTATTATTATTATTAAAGCCTGAAGCTAGAATCTCATTAGTATTCAGTGAACTTCATAAAACTCAATGTTACCCATAGGCTACTCTCTTTATAAGTTTTCCTGCTCTCAGAGTGCTGACCATTCTAGAGATGTGGAATGGCTAATATCGAGATGCTGATGCTGGAGCCAGGTGTTAGTTGAGCGGCTGTTAAAGGACTATGTTGTTGATAAAGATCTGAGCAGTGAACTGGCCTAGAATCCCAGACAGACAGAAGGTCAAGTCAAGGCACCATTAATCAGAGAGCCATAAAACAAGCTTGATACCAAAACAAAGCTCTAGTGACAGGCAGAAGTTTAGGTAGAACTGTTAAACAGAAACCAATTCAAGAGAATAAAAAGCCTTGAGACTGAGGTCAAGGTCAGAGAAGCTACTGCCACATCAGTGAATAAAGGAGAGAGTAGAATAGGAAGAAGGAAGGGGATCATCAAAGTGTGAGAGGTAACTCAAAAGAATTTTCCAAGGGATAATGGGATCATCACAAGATCTTTTTGCACATGTGCCCTTCTCTCTACCCATATTTGCTCTGTCTCTGGTATAGGCTGTCCCTCACCATCTTAATTTGACTAAGACTATTGAAACAGTCTTCTGGTTTGTCTTCTTGACATAAGTACTGCCCCGCCTCCAGATTATCCTCCACTCAGTTTGCAAAGTATTCCAAAAGCATAGTTCTGACCATATCAATATTACTCAATAAATTCCTTCTTGTTGTTCTTTTTTTTAATGAAAGCTTTTTATTTGAAAAACATATGTATGAGTAATTCTTCAACATTGACCCTTACAAAGCTTTCTGTTACAAATTTTTCCCCCCTACTCCCCTCCCCTCCCCTCCCCTAGATGGCAGGAAGTCTACTACATGTTAATTATGTTAAAATACTTGACATATAGAATATATGTATGTTGAATTATTTTTCATTCACGTCCAATTCTTCATTGGGGATTTCCCTGGCAAAGACAGCAGAGTGGTTTGCCATTTCCTTCTCCACCTCATTTTAAAGATGACAAAATTGAGTAAAATAGAATTAAGCGACTTACTTGTACACAGCTAGTACATATCTGAGGTTGCATTTGAACTCAGGAAAAGGAGTCTTCTTGACTCCAAGTCCAGGATTTTATCCATCTAGTTTCCTTCAAAAATTCCAGTGGCTTCCTATTACCTGTAGGATAGAATATAAAATCCTGTTTTACTTTTAAAGCCTTTCAAAATGAGGCCATCACCTTTCTAGTCTTACATTTTACACTCTTCCAAGCAACCATATGGCAAGGTTGGCCTTCTTGCTGCTCTTCATTTTTTCATTGACAACATTATATCTTCTGATTATCTGATCATATGCCTGAAATGCTCTCCTTACTCATCTCCACCTCCTGGCTTCCTTCAAGTCCTGACTAACATCTCATCATCCACAAGACATCTTTCCCATCTTTCACACTGCTAGTACCTTCTGCTGAAATTATTTTCTATTATATATCTGGCATGAATGTAGTTGTTTATGCATTTGCCTCTCCCCATTAGAATGTGAGCTCCTTGAGACCAGAGAATCTGTTTTGTTTTCTTTTTTGTTCCAGGCTCTTGGCACAGTATGTAGAATAGGTAGACACTTTGCTAACCAACTGTTGAGAAGGAACCTTATAAGTCATTTAGTCCCAGAATTAGAGATTTAGAGTTGAAAAGGATTTTAGAGGGCTATCTGGTCCAGCCTCTTTGTTTTTGCCAATAAAGCTTTGAGGCATGTTTTGCACTAGATTATATAGTTTTAAGTGGAAGAGTAAGGATTTGAACCCAAGTCTTCTAGTATTCCTACCAGTGAACCATACTGATACATAAGATATTTGGTTATTTATTATAAAAGGCAGCTAGGTAATACAAGGGATAGAGTGCCAGCCTTGGAGTCAGGAAAACTCCTTTTCCTGAGTTCAAATCTGGCCTCAAGCTTTTACTAACCTGGGCAAGTCACTTAACCCTGTTTGCCTCAGTTTCTTCATCTGTAAAATGAGCTGGAAAAGGAAATGGCAAAGCACTCCAGTATATTTGCTAAGAAGAGTCAAATATGACTGAATAACAATAATTTACCATAAAAGTTATCAATAAACTGAACTTGCAGAAATATCTAATTCAACCATTCTTTTTCTTCAGTAAAGAAACTGAGATGTAGATGGGTTGAGCTGTTTCATCCAATTATTTTGAAGCAAAGCCAAAGGTAAAACCCCTCAGCCCTAGGTACCACACCAGACTTGTTCGTTGAGGAAGATCCTCACTTCCTTACCTACATCATACTTTCCTATCTTCTGCAGGTGGAGAAGAAAATGGCCTCAGCTGTAAGCTATTATTTGTTAAGATACATAAATGAAACAAAATAGAACAGCTTGGAGCATCTTACCATTTTAAAGTATTTGAGATCATGTATCTTTGGTTCTCTTTACTAAGAAGTTCTCATCATGAACACTGCTATAACTGACGAACTCGCTGTTCTTTTTAGTTGATGCTTTGAGTGGGGAGGAGGGCAGAGGAGTTAAATACAATTCTCCCAACTCCTAGTCCAATGTGCTTCCTTCTACCCCATACAACTTCCATTATAAGAGCAGGTGTTCATCCGTGAGGACTGGAATTCTCCCACATGTGCCAGCCTAGAAATTTGATCCCCACAAAAAAGTGTACAGCTAAGGTATCAAAAACTTTGGCAGTTGCCACTGTAAATTGTGAGATCTACCCCATGGATTTGGGGTGGCCAAAGAATGGACCATCCCTGCAGCCTCACTAGAAATAATTTTTTTCATTTGCTTATTAACTTTATTGTTCATATGTGTTCATTTTGTATGTTTAGCACTGTGTTTGATGAGGAGGAACCTGGAGATTTTTATAATGGTTTCATGTTTTCAAAATACTTTCCAATCATGATGTGAAAATCAAACAACCAAAAAAAAAATGAAAATGAAAATTCTGGCAATCATTTGGAAGGTTGTATTTTCTAACAGTGCCGTTAGAGAATTTCACAAAATGAGAACCAGTCCTTGGAAGTACTCCCATCACATAATGTACTTTGCAACTCCAAACACTGAAAAATCTTTTAGAGTCAGTCAATTAAAAAAAAAAAAAAAAAAACAATGAAATGAAAGCAAGAGGCTATGTAACATCATAGAATAAAGTCCTCAGTGTTTGAAGCTTTAAATAATACATACTTTAAAGCAACACATTTTAAATGACCCTTTTATAGATTCCCTTATATTCCCAGGTTCATCGTTTTCACACCAAATCCCTTTCTGGATTTCAGAAGATTTGTCCCCTTCCTATACTCAAAGAGGTTTTTGTGCATATTTTATTTTTACTTTTTGTATAAAGAGTTATTTTTTTTCAGAGTGTCTGGGGAGATTCTTTTGTTACAGAAACCCCTTATATTTCAGCTGTATATGGTAGAGAGGTACCTTCCAAAGTTGTTGGGGGAGGGGTTCTCTCCATCCCCATCCCCACTACCTTCATTCTTACAAACGGCTTAGACCCTATTGGTTCAAGTTATTTTATTTTATTTTGCAATATGCTGAAGATAGATTCCCTAATCCCCCTTTCCCCTTACTCCCACCTAATCAGCCAAATCTTCAGTGGTCTCCATAAAATTTAACTCCTTACAATCAGTAGTTCAGGTCAATCAATTTCCAACGATTCTAACAGTGCAAGGGAATCTAACTACTGGTGTGAAAGGATTAAAAAACCCAGCTAAGCAAATTATCTGGAGGATTCTTGAGGTTTTCTTTGCATTTAAAGAGCGAATGTTTGGAGGGTTGAAAGGATTTGTATTCATTTGCTCCTTACATTACTGTGTAATGTTGCCTGTCTCGTAGCTGGAAACAAGTTAAATGAGTATGCTTACTGCCCTTATGACTAGCACTGAGATTTCCCCAAATGATCCTAGGATATGAAAGCAGAGCTCAGCCCCTTCCCTTCCTTTCCCCAGATTACAGGCTGTGCAAGTCAACAGCGAGAAAAGTAGTTCGGCCTTCCGTTCTGGAGTACTTTCCATCCTATACAAGTTGGAGGATTTCTGAGTCGCCTTAGCACCCATGTCCAAGGTCTCTACTGGGAAGAACTAGATCCTTGTTTGCCATAAAAGATTCCTTTCACACATGATAAGTGGCAAACAGGGCTGTGCTGTTGAAATTTTTTGTGATGAACATTATCCTGAGACAAGATGGGAATGTGCTAGCTGAGACAATTTTGCCTTCATATTTTGCTTCTGTGAACAAGTGTACAAATTGCCACCCTCTATACAATGCTATTATCTTGATTTTCTGGAACAAAATTAGGCTGAGCACCTACACCAAATAAACAAACTAAAACATGAACCTAACTTTCCTGAAGCCATCCCAGCCCCTTACAGGTCCCTTATTCTGTTTGACATATCCGATAAATTGTAATTGTTACCAAATTACCATTTGGTTTCCAATGATGTGCACACATCTATAATCTTAGTTAGCTGCTTGCTGGCCTACTTCAGGAATGCCATTGCATCCTCCAGGGTAATTCTATATCAATGACTTTTCCAAATAAATCTAGTTGCTGGTTTATATTAATGAACTGTCACAGTTCCTATTGTTTTCCCATGGCCTTGCAGCTGCATTCTTTCACAGGTGCTTGGCAAATTAAAATGATGCTGGTTTGGGGTTTCAGCCTGATAGAAAATCACTCCTTCAGCAGATTGTTAGGAAGTTATTCATGCAAGAAACACATCTTTACTCTAGACATTCAGCTTTTCCCGCTTATCCAATGCTCACACTTTTATTGACTCTTTCCAGTTTGGCTTCCCCGTGTAGCACAAAAAGAGACTGTCTTTCCTGCTTAGAAGATTTTTCTTAAAACATCAAAAACATTGGAAGCACAAGGAGGGGGGGAAATGTCATTTTCAGTCAAACCTAATATCATGCGCATGGATCACAAACATTAATTACTAATGTTTGTAGATTACATATCTTTTCCAGTTGTTTTTGTTAAAATCCATTACCCAAAGGATTAATACACAGGAAGAAAATTATTACATGTTAACTATCCAAAACCAGACTAAATACTCCCTTTTGGATCAGACATATTATTTGAAATACTTATTTGAAATACTTTGTTCATGACAAAGTTCTACCAGTGAAAATGAGAATTTTAACAAGCAAGTACCTAGTCGATTAAATTATCCAGGCTCTGTTTTAGTTTGTACTTCCTCCCTATGGTGCTTTTGCCTAGTCCTCAACTTCCTTTCATCATCCAAAATTCTGAACACTTTTCTCTGGACTACTGAGACTCTAGTTTGCCCAGCAAGGATCTGTAAGACTCTTACATCTGACTAGTGAGCTGGTGCTACAACTCCCCATGTCCTCTTGGACTGCTTTGTTTTGTTTTTTTAAAAGATATTTACTGATCCTTAATATACATGATGACACAAGATCTCTGTGAATTAGAAGAGATCTACACAGATTTATTTATATAGTCTGAGTTTGCAGATTTAGAACTCAATACACAGCAGTGAAAGTGCTACTAATTCTCAAGAGACAGGGGTACAGACCTAACAGAAAACAAAGATAATTTCCCATTCCTGTCAACAAAGTACCTTTTAAATTTACCAATGAGTCTTAACCCATTTCATCATTATTGTTAATATTTTGTTTCTAATATCAGGGAAATCTAGTTCATGTTCATGCTCACTGAATTCAAGAAATATTGATTGAATATCTAGTATTTAATTCTAGTAATTAATATCAAGTAGTTAATTTAATTGAATATCAAGTATTTAATTTAATGTCAATTTAATTATTAAGGATCTCATCATCAAGGAGGATACAAAATCAAAGTAGGCTCTTGTTCTCAATGAGCTTACATTCTACTGAAGTGATATAACAGGCACATTAATAAAGACAAATGAAATATATACAAAGCAAAATGAAGTATTTAATATGTCTTACAAAGCAATTTTGGAGATGGGGTGGGGTTATAAATAATAGGAAAGATCAATAAAGATTGCATTTGAGAAAGAGTGCCTAAGTTATGCTTTG
The DNA here is from genome assembly GCA_023553655.1 of Myrmecobius fasciatus. Taxonomy (NCBI): domain Eukaryota; kingdom Metazoa; phylum Chordata; class Mammalia; order Dasyuromorphia; family Myrmecobiidae; genus Myrmecobius; species Myrmecobius fasciatus. The sequence goes on along the minus strand of JAJPUD010009215.1, from coordinate 18,824 downwards.
AAGGAAGCTAGGGATTCCATGAGGCAAAAGGAGCTACCAAGACGGTGCAAAATGGCATGTTATATATGGGGAGCCCTTAACAAGCTAGATTTGATAGAACAGAGTATAGGTGGAAGAGTATATGAAAGATATATGAAAGACATATATAAAGACAAGAAAGATACTTATAGGAGTCAGATTATGGAAGTCTTTATCAGACTGAAAACTTTGAAATTCATTCTAGAGGTAACAGTATTTTTTATTATACAAACTTGTATTTTAGGAAAATTCATTTTGTAGCTGAGTGGCTAAATGGCTCAGTGAATGGAGTGTTGGGCCTAGAGTCAGGAAAATTCATCTTCCTGAGTTTAAATTTAACATCAGAATTCAGCTGTGTGACCTTGGACAAGTCACTTAACCCTGTTTGCCTCAATTTCCTAATCTATAAAATAAATTTAAAAGAAAGTGACATATCACTGAAGTGTTTTTGTCAAGAAAACTCCAAATGGGCTGATGAAGTTGGATATAACTGAAAATGCTTGAAAAAGAACAAAAAGATTAATTAAAGAAAGAAGAAACTGGAGATAGGGAAAATAATTAAAAAGCAATGTCAAAATCCCAGGTCATGAGGCTTATAATCGAGCAGAGAATACATAAGAATAAGAGACATAAGTAAAAAATGTTGTAGAGAAAGAACAAGCAAGATTAGATTAAAAAAAAGGCATTTATTCAGCACTTACTGTGCCAGGTACACAGCAAGTGCTTAATAACTGCTTATTGACTAAATGACTGATTGCTAAGCACTTTAAATACAAATTCAAAAGTGAAGATAAAGTATAATAATTATAAAAAATAATAATAATAATATAATAATAAAAACTATTATTATTATGTTATAATAGCATGTTTGATCAAAAAGGCAGTATTTAATCTGATTATAGATAGCTATATATAACATTTTTCTTCCTGTCTGTTGACTCCTTGAGTAATGAATTTTAATAATATCTTCTCTGTGTTTATTTTCTACTAAGAGAAAACAATACATAGGTAACCAGAATGGGATTGTTAAGGTTTTTTTAAGTTATATGAGATGGTAAGGAGAACCATAATCATATTGATATGCCTTTCCAATAGCAAAGATAGTGATGGGGTCCAGAACCAGAAATTCAAGAGTGAGGAAGCAGATAATACATGTTGTGGTGGGGAAAATGACTCTTAGAAGGCCAGAAAGAAAACTGAAATAAAGCTGAAACCTGTCTAAATCTAGTAGCCATATAAGACATAAATCAATCAGAACATCAGATGCCCAGGGCAAGAGATTTGGTGGTTAAAAAAAAAAAAAAAAAAGTTAAGCAAGAGACTTGCTTCTTGTTCCAAATAAATGTAAGCAACTATCTGGGAAATGGACATGAGGAATGAGAAAGAGGGTAATTCAAAAATGACATGAAAATTGCAAACTTGGATGACTAAAAAAATAATGCTGTTATCAACAAAAACTGGGGAGTGTGAAGGAAGAATAGATTTTTAGGAAAAATAAAATATGCATTCTGTGCTGAATAGGTTGAATTTGAGATGCCTTTAGGATATACAGGTGGAGATGTCCAGTAGGCAACTGATCATGCAGGAGAGGTGAGGCAAGAGATTAGAGAGTTTTCTAAATAGATATGATAATTGAAGTCATGGGATGAGTAATGAGTTCATGAGGGGAAATCATATGGAGAGGGAAGGAAAGAGGACAGATACCAGATCTGTGAGAAATATTTAAGTAGACAGAAGCTATTAAAAGAGATTAAAAATGGATAGAAAAAAAATAAGAGAAAAATATGATAGAAGCATCTCAGAATCCAAGTGAAGAATGCATATGTATGAAGAGGAAACTGTTAACAATGGTAAAAACTATGGAAAGAGAACTAATTAAAAGTCATTACATTTATCAGAAAGGAGACTTTTTGAAAAGCTTGGAATTAACATTTTTAGTAGAGTAATGGTATAAAAAATCAAAATTTTAGGAATTGAAAAGTGAGGAAATGAAAGCTATGAAAATGTATAAACCTTTCTGCAAGTATTTTTTTTCTTTATTAAAGCTTTTTATTTTCAAAACACATGCATGGATAATTTTCAACATTCACCCTTGCAAAACCTCATGTTCAAAAATTTTTCCCTCCCTTCCTCTCACCTCCTCCCCTAGATGGCAAGTAATCCAAAATATATTAAGCATGCGATTCTTCTATACACATTGCCACAAATATCATGCAGCACCAAAAAAAAAAAAAATCAAATCAAAAAGGAAAAAATGAGAAAGAAAACAAAATGTAAGCAAACAACAACAGAAAGAGTGAAAATGCTGTGTTGTGGTCCACACTCAGTTCCCACAGACCTCTCTCTGAGTGTAGAAGGCTCTTTTCATCACAATATCATTGGAACTGGCCTGAATCATCTTAATGTTGAAAAGAACCAGGTCTATCAGAATTGATCATCATATATCTTGTTGCCATGTATAATGATCTCCTGGTTCTGCTGATTGTGCTTATGTAAGTTTCTCCAGGTCTCTCTGAAAACATCCTGCTGGTTTAGAGAAGAGTAATATTCCATAACATTCATATACCATAATTTATTCAGCCATTCTCCAACAGTTTCCACTCAGTTTCCAGTCCCTAGTCACTACAAAAAGGGCTGCCATAAACATTTTTGCACATATGGGGCCCTTTCTTTTCTTTATGATCTCTCTGGGATACAAGCCCAGTAGAAACACTGCTAGGTCAAATGGTATGCACAGTTTGATAACTTTTTGAGCATAGTTCCAGATTGCTCTCCAGAATGGTTGGATCCGTTCACAGTTCCACTAACAATGTATCAGTGTCCCAGTTTTCCCACATCCCCTCCAACATTTATCATTATCTTTTCCTGTCATTTTAGCCAATCTGATAGGTGTGTAATAGTACCTTAGGGGTGTCTTAATTTGCATTTCTCTTATCAATAGTGAGAGAACCTTTTTATATGACTAGAAATGGTTTTAATTTCTTCATTTGAAAATTGTCTTTTCATATCCTTTGACCATTTATCAAATGGAAAATGGCTTCTGCAAGCTATGCTATTAAAGTGAGAAGAGATATTGGATAATAATTTGAGGGAATATCAGGGTCAAGTTAAATTATTTTAAGGATAGAAGAGAATTTAGTATGCTTGTAAAGAGTAGGGAAGGAGAAATCACTATGAGAAAAGAATTTTGTTAAGTCCCAAAACTAATTTTAAAAAGAGACTAAGAGAGGGGCGGAGCCAAGATGGCGGAGTGAAAAGGTGACTTTGTGCCTCTCCTCCGATCTTCTCTCAAATCAAAAATAAAATAAGCCTCCGAACTGATCTTCAAGTCAACGAACTCAGAAATATTTGGGCACAGCTCTCTGGATAACTTCATATCAGGTTAGTCGGACTCGGACAGAGAGATAAATAGACGACAACTGCGAAGGCCGGAAGTGAGGGTGGGACTCAGCTCAGCTCATCCTGGAAGAAATTCCAAACTCCAAACTCCAAATTCCAAACACCTGGAGTTTATCTGAGGCACTCGGGACACTCTGCCCTGATTGGGGGCAGGTGTTCTGGCAGACTTGCCTTGTTTAAGGAGTAATTCGTACTTAGTCCTAGCCCCCACCGGCCCAGCACCTTAAGTCAACTCACCGAAGTGCCCCAGGGCAAAGCTTTTTGCAGCCGCCCCGCTTTTTTTTTCCCTACCTTAAAGAGATATCCACACTGTCTAAAAAAAAAAAATGATGAAGAAGCAAAAGAGAGCTCTCAGCATAGACAGCTTTTATCAAGGCAAAGAAACGACCTCAGATACAGAGGTTTCTTTAGACAAAAATCCAGAGAACATCAGCCAGGACCACCACTAGTCCCCTTTTCAAAAGGCCTTTCTGGAAGACTGCATAAAGAACCTCAAAAGAGAGCTGGAGAATAAATGGGAAAATAAACTGAAATCAGTGCAAGAAGGATATGATACCCTGCAAAAGAGATATGAAAAAGATACCAATTTATTAAAAAATAAAATTAGTGAAGTGGAAAAAGAGTGCAATGAACAAATTGGCCAGTTACAAAAGGAGCTTAAAAAGGTAACTGAAGAAAACAACACTTTAAAAATAAGAATTGAACAAATGCAAGTGAATGACTCACTAAGACTTGAAGAATCAGTCAAACAAAAACAAAAAAATGAAAAATTAGAAGAAAATATGAAATATCTCCTAGGAAAAACAACTGACTTGGAAAATAGATCTAGGAGAGACAATCTAAGGATTATTGGACTTCCTGAAAGCCATGATGAAAAAAAGAATCTAAACACTATCTTCCAGGAAATCCTGAAAGAAAACTGCCCTGAAGTTGTAGAATCAAAGGGCAAAATCACCATTGAAAGAATTCACCGATCACCTCCTGAAAGAGACCCCAAAGTTAAGACCCCAAGGAATATCGTGGCTAAATTTCAGGACTATAGCACCAAGGAACAGATAATGCTAGCAGCTAGAAAGAAACAATTCAAATACCGAGGTTCAATAATTAGAATCACACAGGATTTGTCAGCTTCCCCACTGAAGGATCGAAGGGCATGGAACCAGATATTCCGAAGGGCAAAGGAACTTAGATTACAGGCAAGAATAACCTATCCAGCTAGAATGAGCATTATCCTCCAGGGAAGAAGATGGTCATTCAATGATATAGGTGAATTCCACCTATTTCTAATGAAAAGACCGGATCTGAACAAAAAATTCGACATCCAAACACAGAACTCAAGAGATGCATAAAAAGGTAAAAAGGAAAAGTCTCTTGAGAACTTTATTTTTACTAGGGAGATACTCAAAGTTTGGGGGTATAATTAACTAGATATTACTTTGATAATATGAAAAAGAGAACTAGAGGGGAAAATGTTGTCATACTGGGGAAAAGAGGGAAAAAGTGGTAAAATAAGATCTAAAAAAAAAAAGGAGGTAAAAACAAGGTAAAATCACTTGAAGAGGCAAAGAAAACCTAATATAATTAAGAGAAAGAGGGGAGGGAGATGAGCACTGTGTAAATCTTACTCTCATCAGGTTGGGCTCTAAAAGTGTATATCAGACATTTGATTTCACATATAAACTTGTCTGTTGCTAGAGGGAAGTGGGAGGAAAAGGAGGAAAAGTAAGGGACAAACTAATAGAAAGGAAAATAGAAGAATCAGGGGAAAGGAGTAAAAACAGGGGGAGGGGATCTAAAGGGTAGAGTATTGTTTGGGGGAGTGGGTCATCAAAAGCAAAGTACTGAGGAGGGGGGAAGGGAGAAAGGGGAAAGGAAAGGGGAAAACATAACTTGGGTAAATAAGATGGCAGGAAATAAAGAATTAGTTATTCTAACTGTGAATGTGAATGGGATGAACTCTCCCATAAAGCGGAAGCGGATAGCAGACTGGATTAAAAACCAGAATCCCACAATATGTTGTCTACAAGAAACACATTTAAAACATAGTGACACATACAGAATGAAGGTAAACGGCTGGAGCAGAAAATATTATGCTTCAGGTGAACAAAAAAAAAAGCAGGGGTAGCAATCCTTCTCTCAGATCAAGTAAAAGCCAAGATAGATCTAATCAAAAGAGATAAGGAAGGAAACTATATTTTATTAAAGGGTACCATAGATAATGTAGAAATATCTATATTAAATATATATGCCCCAAGTGCAATAGCACACAAATTCCTAGGGGAGAAATTAAGAGAGATGCAAGAAGAAATAGACAGCCAAACGTTAGTAGTGGGGGATCTCAACCTTGCTCTCTCAGAATTAGATAAATCAAACTACAAAATAAACAAGAAAGAAACTAGGGAAATAAACCAATTGTTAGAAAAGTTAGGTATGATAGATCTATGGAGAAAGTTGAATGGAGACAGTAGAGAGTTTACTTTTTTTCTCAGCAGTCCATGGAACATATACAAAAATTGACCATATATTAGGGCATAAAAACCTTAAAATCAAATGCAGAAAGGCAGAAATAGTAAATGCATCCTTTTCAGATCATGATGCAATAAAAATCACATGCAATATAAGTCCAGGAGAAAATAAACCAAAAGGTAATTGGAAATTAAATAATCTAATCCTGAAGAATGAATGGGTAAAAGAGCAAATCATAGACACAATCAATAATTTCATCCAGGAGAATGACAATAAGGAGACAACATACCAAAATTTGTGGGATACGGCCAAAGCTGTTATAAGGGGCAATTTTATATCTCTAGATGCTTACTTGCATAAAATAGAGAAAGAAAAGATCAATGAATTGGGCTTATTATTAAAAAAACTAGAAAAAGAACAAATTAAAAACCCTCAATTAAATACCAAATTGGAAATTCTAAAAGTAAAAGGAGAAATTAATAAAATCGAAAACAAGAAAACTATTGAGTTAATAAATAAAACTAAGAGTTGGTTCTATGAAAAAACCAACAAAATAGATAAGCCTTTAGTTAATTTGATAAGAAAAAGGAGAGAGGAAAATCAAATTGTTAGTCTCAAGAATGATAAGGGAGAACTTTCCTCCAATGAAGAGGAAATCAGAGCAATAATTAGGAGTTACTTTGCCCAACTTTTGCCAGTAAGTTTGATAATCTAAATGAAATGGAGGAATATCTACAAAAATATAGATTGCCCAGGTTAACAGAAGAGGATATAAATTATTTAAATAGCCCCATATCAGAAAAAGAAATAGAACAAGCCATTAACCAACTCCCTAAGAAAAAATCTCCAGGGCCAGATGGATTTACATGTGAATTCTACCAAACATTCAAAGAACAATTGATTCCAATACTATACAAACTATTTGAAAAAATAGGGACAGAAGGTATAAGACCAAATTCCTTCTATGATACAGATATGGTGCTGATAGCTAAACCAGGTAGGGTGAAAACAGAGAAAGAAAACTATAGACCCATTTCCCTAATGAATATTGATGCAAAAATTTTAAATAAGATATTAGCAATGAGATTACAGAAAGTCATCCCCAGGATAGTACACTATGACCAAGTAGGATTTATACCAGGGATGCAGGGCTGGTTCAATATTAGGAAAACTATCAGCATAATTAATTATATTAATAACCAAATTAACAAAAACCATATGATTATCTCAATAGATGCAGAAAAAGCCTTTGACAAAATCCAACACCCTTTACTATTAAAAACACTAGAGAGTATAGGAATAAATGGACTTTTCCTTAAAATGATCAGCAGCATCTATTTAAAACCATCAGCAAGCATCATATGTAATGGAGACAAACTAAAACCATTCCCCATAAGATCAGGAGTGAAACAAGGCTGCCCACTGTCACCATTACTATTTAATATTGTTAGCTTTAGCAATAAGAGAAGAAAAAGAGATAAAAGGAATCAGAGTAGGTAATGAAGAAGCCAAATTATCACTCTTTGCAGATGACATGATGGTATACTTAGAGAACCCTAGAGACTCAACTAAAAAACTGCTAGAAACAATTCACAACTTTAGCAAAGTTGCAGGATTCAAAATTAATCCACATAAATCATCAGCATTCTTATATATTACCAACAAAGTTCAGCAGCAAGAGATACAAAAAGAAATTCCATTCCAAATAGCAGATGATAGGATAAAATATTTGGGAATCTATCTGCCAAGGAAAAGTCAGAAACTATACGAATTACATTACAAAACACTTTCCACACAAATAAAATCAGACCTAATCAATTGGAAAAATATTAAGTGCTCATGGGTAGGCAGAGCGAACATAATAAAAATGACAATACTACCCAAACTAATCTACTTATTTAGTGCCATACCAATCAAACTCTCAAGAAATTATTTTACAGATCTAGAAAAAATAGTAGCAAAGTTCATTTGGAAGAACAAAAGGTCAAGGATTTCAAGGGGATTAATGAAAAAAAAGGCAGATGAAGGTGGCCTTGCTGTACCAGATCTAAAACTATATTATAAAGCAGCGGTCATCAAAACCATTTGGTACTGGCTAAGAAATAGAGCAGTCGATCAGTGGCACAGGATAGGATATCAGGACAATCTAGGCAATAACCTTAACAATCTAGTATTCGATAAACCCAAAGACCCCAGCTTTTGGGATAAATACTCACTATTTGGCAAAAACTGCTGGGAAAATTGGAAACTAGTGTGGAAGAAATTAGGGCTTGACCCATACCTAACACCACATACCAAGATAAGATCTAAATGGGTTCATGATCTAGATATAAAGAGGGACTTTGTAAGCAAGTTAGAGGAACGTAATATAATTTATCTCTCAGACCTGTGGAGATGGAATAAATTTATGTCCAAAGAAGACCTGGAACTCCTAATTGAACACCAGATGGATAATTTTGATTATTTTAAGTTAAAAAGTTTCTGTACAAACAAAACAAATGCAGACAAGATTAGGAGGGAGGCATCAAATTGGGAAATCATCTTTACATTTAATGGTTCTGATAAAGGCCTCATTTCTAAAATTTATACAGAATTGTCTCGTATATATAAGAATTCAAGCCACTCTTCAATAGATAAGTGGTCAAGGGATATGAACAGACAATTTTCAGATGATGAAATTAAAACCATCTCTAGTCATATGAAAAGTTGCTCCAAATCACTATTGATCAGAGAAATGCAAATTAAGACAACTCTGAGATACCACTACACACCTGTCAGATTGGCTAAAATGACAGGAAAAGATAACGACGAATGTTGGAGGGGATGTGGGAAAACTGGGACACTGATACATTGTTGGTGGAACTGTGAACGGATCCAACCATTCTGGAGAGCAACTTGGAACTATGCCCAAAAAGTTGTCAAACTGTGCATACCCTTTGACCCAGCAGTGTTTCTACTGGGCCTATATCCCAAAGAGATCTTAGAGGAGGGAAAGGGCCCCACATGTGCAAGAATGTTTGTGGCGGCCCTTTTTGTGGTGGCTAGAAACTGGAAACTGAAGGGATGCCCATCAATTGGAGAGTGGCTGAATAAATTATGGTATATGAATGTTATGGAATATTATTGCTCTGTAAGAAACGACCAGCAGGACGATTTCAGAGAGGCCTGGAGAGACTTGCATGAACTGATGCTGAGTGAAACGAGCAGAACCAGGAGATCATCATTCACAGCAACAACAGTATTACATGATGATCAATTCTGATGGACATGGCTCTCTGCAACAAAGAATTGTCTCAAACCAGTTCCAATTGTTCACTGAAGAAAACCATATACACCCAGAGAGAGGGAAATGAAATATGGACCACAACATAACATTTTCATGATCTCTACTGACATTTGTTTGCATTGTGTTGCCTTTCTCTGATTCTTTTTTTTTTTCTTGTAGATAGGATTTTTCTTGCATAACTTCTCAAGCATTTCAACATTATTAGCATGTAGTGGACTTCCTGCCATCTAGGGGAGGGGAGGGGACTGGGGGTAAAATTTGTAATGGAAAGCTTTGTAAAGATCAACGTTGGGGAACTACCCATACATATGTTATACAAATAAAAAGCTTCAATTAAAAAAAAAAAAAAGATAGACTAAGAGAAAGTTCTAGCCCCCAAGCAGCTTATAGTCTGGTAAAGAGATGAAACAAATAGCCCTACTCCAAGGCAAAATGCAAGAAGTCTTGAAAAAGTCTACAAAGATATATGAAAAAAGGGGAACAAGTATTTATTAATTAGCTATAATGAATCAGGCACTCTGTTGGGTGATTTTACAAATATTATTTTATTTGATCCTCCCAAAAACCCTCAGAGTTCGGTGCTATTATTATCCCCATTTTATAGTTGAGAAAACTGAGACAAGCAGAAGTCAAATGCCTTGCTCAGGGACACACAGCTAGTAAATGTCTGAGGCTAGTTTTAAAACCACACCTCCCCGACTTCAGGCCCAGAACTCTATTCATTTGTACAACGGAGTATTACAAAATGATCCATGATTGTGACAGAAATGTATTAGTGATATAAAGGGTCACTGTGGTGTTCTGAAAAGGAAGACATAGAAGAGTACTTGAGTTGTAGTCCTGCCAAGTGTCTTAATCTCTTTAGGCTTCAGTTTCCTTATCTGTGAAATGAAGGGCCGGAGACATTATTTCTAAGATTCTTTCCCTCTCTAGAGCTGAGAAGTACTTTCTTTCAAACTGACGTCAAAGCATTCTAGACATCTAATCATGAAAAATGTCCAAAAATTTTATTAATAACATAGATATCTTACTGGCTGTGTGATCCTGGGCAAGTCACTTAACCCCAATTTCCTCTCCCCAATAATAATAATAATATTAGATATCTGTCAACAAAGAGCAATATTCTGCTAACATTATGGCAGGTAATAGAGGTGTGAAACTAATTTCCCCCTCCCCCCAAAAAAATGAAATGGATGTCTTTCTACATTATTTTTTATCTAGGATATCTAATATCTAATAATATTAGATATCTGTCAACAAAGAGCAATATTCTGCTAACATTATGGCAGGTAATAGAGGTGTGAAACTAATTTCTCCCTCCCCCCCAAAAAATGAAATGGATGTCTTTCTACATTATTTTCTATCTAGGAATCAGTTGTTGGTTCTGCTTCTTTTTGTTTCTACATAGATTGGGAGTCTAAAGGAAATTCATGTGATAATTATTTTCCCCTCTCTGTATTTTTCATGACACAATCAATACCTGGATATTTTCCTTGCATTGATAACATTCTTCCTTGTATCAAGGTTACTTGTATATATGTATTCCTTACCCCCATTTTCATATTTATTGTTATAAGCTTCCTAAGGACAGGGTTGTATAATTTTTCATCTTTTAATGCCCAGAAAATAGTATTATGTCTTGAATAAAATTAGTAATGAATGAATGTTTATGTAATAAATGAACGAATACTGACATTACTACCAAAAGCTTTAACACTTCAGACTATTTTTCAAAGCTATATGAATCAATCTATCATCCTTTATTCCTTTATAACCTATTATCTCTTACACCTTATTCCACACATCCTAAAGCTTAGTGATTCAGTACAAGAAAGGAGGAAATATAATGCCAAAAGGAAGTGTGATATAATGTGTAAAAGGAGGAGAAAGAAATTCCACAACTAGTTACAGCAACTCTGCCACTTCAATTCAAGGCCTTCCACGTGCCCAGTGAAATCATGAGGCAAAAACCATACAAGGATCATTCCTTTGCTTTTGTTCAGGGATAAGTCAGTGAGAGTTGGATATCTAGCAATAATCTTCCTTTAGATCAAAACTAAGAGACTTTTCATTCATTCAGCAAACATTTTATTAAAAATCTACTATTCACTATTACTGTTCTGTCAGAAATGATCAGCAGTATGATTTCAGAGTCCTGGAAAGACTTACATGAATTGATACTAAGAGAAATAAGCAGAACCAGGAGGTCATTGTACACGTCAACAAGATTATGTGATAATCAATTCTGATGGACATGGCTCTTTCCAACAATGAGATGATTCAGGCCAGTTCCAACTGTTCAGTGATGAAGAAAGCCATCTACACCCAGAGAGAAGCCTGTGGGAACTGAGTGTGGATCACAACATAGCATTTTCACTCTTTCTGTTGATGTTTGCTTGCATTTTGTTTTTTGTTTTTTTTCATTTTTTTCCTTTTTGCTTTGATTTTTCTTGTGCAGCAAGATAATTGTATAAATATGTATGCATATATTGGATTTAACATTAAAAAAAATCTATGATTCACAAAGCACTCTGGTAGGTTTTGGGACAGATGCAAAGATTACACTCAGTTCCTGCCTTCATGAATAATATAATAAAATAGACAAATATAATTTACACACAAAATATCAAGGTAAATGTTGTAAAAAGGAGGTCATTAGTAGCTGGGGGGATGGGTAGAAAGGAAGATACCAGAAAAACCTTCATTTAAGGAGTGTTTCTTGATCAAAGTTTTGAAGGAAACCAAAGACTCCCAAGAGGTCTATATAAGGTGGAACTGTATTCCAGACATAGAAAATGGTCGGTGGTAGGGAGGAGGAAGGAGGAAAGCATGGAGATAGGAAATTATATGTGACTTATGAGGAACCACAAAAGATCAATCTATCAGACAATAGAAAATGTGAAGGAAAGTAATATACATTAAGATTGGAAAGATAAGTTGAGACCAAGTTATGAAGGGCTTTAAAAGATAAAGAAGTTTGTATTTGATGCTAGTGATAGTAGGGAGTTCCTGGAATTTAGGGAGAAGCATAACAAGCAACTACTGCGACACTAGAGATCTGTTTAGAAAGATAGCAGTAACTACAAAGCACACATGAATGAAGATACTATCTGCATCCAGAAAAAGAACTGATAAAGAGAAGTACATATAGAATGATTTTTACATATATATATATATATATATATATATATATGTATATATATATACACATTTGTGTCTTATGGGAGAGATGAGGAAAGATGTTAACTTTATTATATTTTTTAAAGAATAGGAAGTTTTACATAATAGATTTACAGTTTCATGTGCAATCATCTTTTTAATTCTATATTATAGAATGTTTTATTTTATGTTTTATTTAATAAATTAAAAATAAAAGGAAGATCATAATGTCATTTTATGGGAACATTTTAACTTTTGCACTCCTAATACCTATCATGATAGCAAGGCACACATTGATGGACATTACTATAAGGGAACTATAAGGGACTGTGCTTTCATTTATATAAAAACAAAATAGTACATAACTTCATAAGAGAATTATAAAATACTGAGCAATGGAAAAGATGACATATTTGGGGCCAGTTCCGAAGTGAGTAACATAAAAATCATTAGTTCCATTGGGGAAGGTAATGCGCATTATAATGAAATAAACAATGCACTTGGAGTTTTGTCTCTGTCACTCTATTTTTGAAAAAAAAATCACTTCATTTCTCTTGCTAGAGACCCCTAATGAGCAGTGGTGTGTAAAAGTGAATAGGGAAGACAGTGTAAAATAACAAAGATCTGGATTCAAGTTCTTCCCAAATTGGCTATTAGCCTGAAAAAATTATTTAACTTTAGTGCTTTTAGCCCCCAGCTTCTTAAACTGTGGTTCACGACTTCATGTGGGCTCTTATAACTGAATGAAGAAGATCATGAAATTATGATTTATTATCAGTAAATGTTTTATTTGCAAACTTATTTTATATACCTACATACTCATGACTGCATAAAAATTTCTTAAGCAAAAAAGGATGACAAGTGGGAAAAAGTTGAAGAAGCCCTGATCTAGCCAGTTCTCTAAGGCTAAGTTGTTGACCTACACCAGTAAAAGGAAAAAGGCTCAGTAACCCCACATATTACAGGGGCTGGTCCTCCCTGAACAGCTTATGCATCCCTATTGCCATTATCATCTAATGTAAGCTCCTTTGTTTAGTTTTTAAATTCCTCATGATTCATAGCTAATTTTCCAATTTTATCATCCACCTTTATTCCTCTTCACATACTCTGTGATCCAGCCAAATTGGCCTTTTTGCCCTTTCTCACACAGGGTACTCAGTCTCCCTGTGCTTTTGTTCTGACTGTTCTCTGTGCCTAGAATGTGCTTCCACATTATGTCCATCTTTTAGAATGTCTTGTTTCCTTCAAAACTCTGCTCTTGCAACACCATTTATGTGGTGTTTTTACTATCCACCTCTATCCTCCACCCCCAGCTGCTAATGACTTTCCTTCAAAAATTTTACCTTTATTTTCTCACAAGCACCTGAAGTCAGGAATGATTTCATTTTAGTCTTTGTATGTACAGAGCTTACTACTGTACCTAGCATACCATAGGCATTTAGTTAATACTTCTTGTTGATTAATACATAAAATAAGAGGATTAAAATATGTTTTGCAAGCTCCTTCCAGCTTTTATCTTCTGTGATTCAACAAGGGGTAGGAAGGAGGGAATATTTCAACTTTAAAGTATGGCATGAATAAAAGGAAGGGAATTAGGTAGTTCTGCACATGGATAAGGACCAAGAAGCATCTCCATTTACCAAAAATATAGTATAGAGAAGAATCTGAAAAATTCAAGAAATGTGGGAAAACAGTATTATAGGCTCACAAAGTTTGAAGGGACCTTAATGTTTCCTCATTTAATAGATGAGACAAACCAGAAAAGTTAAATAATTTGCCCAAACTTATGCAGCCAGCAAATGGTAGGGTTGAAATTTGAACCCAGGTTTTCTGACTCCAAATACTCCTACAATATTTATTTTTAAACTACGTCTAGCTAAAAGTTAAAGTCAGAATATGGAGAACCTTTAATGCCAGGCTAAGGCTGTAAAAACCAACCAACCAAACAAAAAACCCTTTATATAGTAGAGAGTGATTAAAGAGTTTTTAGCAAAACAGTGATATTGTTAGACTTCTTCATGAGGAAAATTGATCTGACAGCAATGTGACGGAAATATTATAAGGGAAAAAGTCTGTGAGAAGAAAGACCATTTCAAAGTTATTGTAATAGATCATGGTGATGGTGGGACTAATAAGAAAAGGACAGCTATAAAAGGTAAGAGTCAAAAATAACACAAAGATTTTGAATGTAGATAATTGAGTAAGATAAATGCTTATGCCACTAACAGAAATGGAGAATTGACTAATTCACCTCTTCAATAGGCATTCATTAAATGCCTACTAAACAGCAAAGCCTTATACAAGAAGCTGGAATGTTAAAGGGAAGAACAGCTTTCAAAGAAAGGTAATAAATTCAGCATATTGACCACCTACTGTGCTTGCTTCTCTTATACATACAAAGATAAAGAGTTTACAATCAAGTAGAGAAGATAAGATTATGCCAATAACTACAACCCAAGTCAGGATGTGATAAGTACCTTAAGAGAATGACTTAGGGCCATTGGAGGTCAGAAATTGCTCTCAAGACTGAGTGGGATGATTAAGGAATACTTGTAAAGAAACTTGGATTTTAGCTAAATCTTGAAAGGTCTTGACAAGTAAAGTTTTTGGTGGCCTTTCAGGAAGGGAGAATGCATGAATGAAAGACTTAGAGATAGAAAAGGGCAAGACCTGCTATTTAATTAATTACCAAGCAAATATCAACTAGTCCAATGGACTAGAACATTGAAGATATACAGGAAAATAATGTGAGGAAAGCCAAGAAAGGTACATTGAGACCATAAGGCTGAAGACTTACACCAAATCAAAAGTCTGGTCTTTGCCTAGTAGACAATGGGAAACAACTGAAATGTTTTGAATAGGCTAATAGTACTACTTTAGAAAGAAAAATCTAGTGGTGTTACAAAGGAGAGAGAGAGAGAGAGAGAGAGAGAGAAGGAAGATCAGTTGCAATAGATCAGGAAGAAGAATAATGAAATTTCAAAGTAGGACAGTGACAGTGACAATGGCTACATACAGAGAAATGAGACACTGAAAAAAAAATTATTGGACTTGATAACTGAATGAAAAATATGCTTAAGGCAAAAGCATAGGATATGTCCACATGAATTAGAAGTGAAGGAGAAAGAAAAATTTGTGACAAGGCTAGTCAAAAAGGTAGGATGAAAATCAGGGTAAAGTGTCATGAGAGGCATTGGATGATTGTCAAGTAGGAGGTGATAACCATTAACAAATGCTACAGAGCAGTCAGAGGTGGTAAAGACTGAGAAAGTGTTATTGGATTTGGCAATTAGGAGTTCACTGGATTGCAAAGGGTTAAATATTGAGTAATGACAATAAAATTAGAGCAAAAGGCAGACTAATCTTTTGAAATGTTTAGTGGAAAAGAAAGAATAAATAGAATAAAATAGTTTATTTGAGAACATAGTGTAGTCAAGAATAGGATTTTATTTTAGCATGTGGGATCCCTGAGCATGCATCTAAATAGAGATTAAGAACAAAAGAAGAGAAAGATATTGAAAATACACAAAGGTGGGCAGGAGAAGAGGGAGGAGAGAGAGAAAAGATTAGGAGGAATAGGATAAAGATAGTTCATATTTAAATAGTACTTTATGGCTTATCAAATGGCATAAAAACTTTGTGAGGTAAAAAGGGCAGGCATCATTTATTCTGCCCATTTCACAGATACAGGAACTGAGACTCAAGAGTAGAGTGCCCTCCATAATGATATTTAACTAGGAGTGTTTGAGCTGGACCTTAAACACAGGTCATACAACTCCAAGCCTAATCAGTGTATGACACAACATTAAACAAGAGCACAGATGGAGGGCTAAAGCTAAGAAAAAAGGAACAATGCATCATCCTCTCAGACTTGAGACAGAGGAAAGAATGAAAATCATAACACTTGAGTATTTACAAAATGTTTTGCACGCATCCTGCCAATTAAGACTCACAACTACCTCAAGAGGTAGTAGATAAAGCAATATTAATATTTCCATTATATAAGTAAACAGGTACAAAGAGGATACATGCTTTCTCCATAGTTACATGGCTAATAACTGAGAGATGAAAAACTCAAAACCAGATTTTCCTGAATTCAAGGTCATTATATCATGTTACCCTTCAAAAGCAGTGTAAAAGGGAGGTTTCTTTGATGGAGCATGCTATCAACAAATGCTCCAGGTGCTACTTAGGGACATCCATATCCTAAATCATTCAGATCATAGAAGATGTAACATTCCTATTGTCATTTGGGAAGTTTTAACAGATAATGTAAGTGATACTTTTTTATGAATGAAAGTGATACATAGATCAGCAACTTACTTAAAATTTAGAACATGCTACTGCCAAGAAGTAGTGGAATTATTTAGAGAAAAATGCCCAAGTTAGATTATACTATCAAAAAAAAAAAAAAGGCATTTTCTTTTATATCCCCAAATGTGGTGAATTCAACATCATCATAATAATATTTAGTGTCAGTTAAAGCTAATCAAATGAAAAATACTTCCAGGCTATAGCCTTTTTTCACTGGTGTCTTTTCCAATTTAAATAAGCCCTTTCCAATAGACTTTGATTTCTGGGGATCTCACACCCAAATCTCTCAGATCTCTTTTCAGTATTAGAATCTATTCACATGTCAGTCTGGCCATCTATCACCCTTATAGGGGAGATGGCATCTTTATGGCCACCAGCCCATTTCAAGGATCAGCATCAGTTTGCTAACCTCAATATGCCTCTCATCCAGCTGGTGATTTATTACCTAACTCTCTGGTTCCTCACAGCCTTCATGTCATCCTTTTTCCAGACTCTCAAATCTTGGTGTGTTTATGCATGTGCATATGTGTGCTTCTACCATAAAAACCCATTGCTGGAAGCCCACAGACCTGGGACACATCTATTAAGGTACTTCCTCTACACAAAGTCCCTAAAATCTAGTTATGTCAGATGTACTTGGGTTAAATGTCAATGTCATGTGAGCTGACAGAGCTCAGAAGATTTATAGCACCTCCTGCCTCCAGCTCTCCTTTGCCCACCACTGAGGGGAATGCATCTTTTTTTTCCCCCTTCAGTTTTAGATTAGTTTGAGTTATCAGATAATCTTAGATCCTGTTTCTATGATTCCACAGTCTTCAAGGTGTTACACTGAGATTGTAAATTAATTTTAATTCCACAAGCACTTCTTAAACTCCTATTATTATGGGTGGGTGCTAGGGCTACAAAGAAAATAAAAGATACAGGGTCTGCCCTTTATGAGTTTACTTTCTATTGGGGGAATGCAATATGTACTCAGAGAACTAAATGCAAAGTTTATACATAGTAATATATAAATAGAGTTGTAGCGCTTCTGTTCATCTCTAAGGAATACCTATATGTACAAGCCAATATTGAAATTCCTCAATCAGATTGACCAAGAGAAGAATAACTGGGAGGAGTGGCTCTGCGAGAGCTAAATATCAATTCTTCAGGCTTCAAAAGGAATCAAGAAACATTTATTAAGTATCTCAAAGCACTTAAATATTTGTCAAATTGATTTGAACTGACCTAAACCAAACTGAGTTGATCTGAATTGAGTTGAATTGAATGTTTATCCTAAAACCTCAGAGCGGGCTAGGACCTTACCAATTCCTCAGATACACCAGGATAATCCAAATAATCATCCCTAGGGCAAAGTCTGCCCCAGTCCTCCACTGCCTGATATGTGCCTAATGCTTTGGCAGACTTACTCCATTTTAAATCACCATAGATGGGTCTGCCCTTCAGGAGAGTGTTCTGGTATTGCTTATTTGGTCAGTGAATGGGGAGGAGAAGGAGTGGGGTTGGGAGGAGGGGGAGGAGAAGAATCTGATGAGGACTTTGGGAGCACAGATGCGGAGCCCACTGCCATTCCAAGATTTCACCCAGCCCAACACTATAATTTCTTCAGAAACCAAACAATGAAGTCCCTTGTCTGATCTGTAGTTTGAGACCATCCTAGGAGCAGATTATGAGAATCTCATAATCTCTTCTCACGTTCACAAGCATTCCATGATTTTGATACCGTTTGTTTTGATGTCACACTCAGAGGAACTTGTTCCACCAGGATACATGTTCTGTAGCTTGTTGATTCAATCTCCTGCTTCTTCCAGTGACAGCCTGTCTCAACATTGTCAATACCTTTTCAGAGCTGACAATAAGCAGACATGATGGCAGGCTCTACTTGTCTGCTTGCTTAATGATCTCACTGATGACATGCAGGTGTTCAGTGGGGCTGTACCTAGTCTTGAAACTCTCTTGTTCTCTTGGGTGGCTGTAATGCTGTCTCCATTAGCTTCCAGACTCATTGCCAATAGAATGTAAAAAAAAAAAAAAAAAAAAAAATTGTTCTGAGTCCTTGCCAAGATAAGATTAGAAATGTGTGGTCATGGATCTCCCTCTCCCCCTCTCTCTCTCCTCCCTCTCCCTCTCCCTCTCCCTCTCTCTCCTCTCTCTCTCTCTCTCTCTCTCTCTCTCTCTCTCT
>JAJPUD010009214.1:0-77928 GCA_023553655.1 Myrmecobius fasciatus | reverse complement strand
CCAGGGATCTTTCTTGGGGCTTCTCTGGTTGTCTTAGAAGAACCCCAGTTCTGCCCCAAGTCTTATTTGTTTTTCCAGAGGTCTGCATTTGCCGTAAGGGGCAATTTTTTTGTTTGTGGGAGAATTCTGGAGAGCTTGGAATTTTCTGACCTACTCTGCCATCTTCTCCCCATCCCCATTATTCTTTCCTTTGACATCATAGTAGTCAAAGTATATATGTTTCTGTTTGCTTCATTCTGCTTTAATTCACAAGTCTTCCTGGGCTTCTATGAATCTTTGAATTTGTTAGGTCTTATTTCATAATTTGTTATGTCTTATTCCATAATTTGTTTATTGGAATCTTTTTTTTACTTAATATGGTAGAATGCTTGAAAATAATAAACCTCATTTTTACAATAATGCAGCTCAGAGAGATTAACTTGCTCAATGTCATGGAATTGTCCTCTCTTTAAATCCTTCTCTTCCTTTAAGGTTCAGCTCAGATGTCATCTTGACATTAAATCTTTCCTGAATTTCCAGCTGAAAATGAGCACTTGCTTCTCAGAATTTCTTAAATCACTTTGTCTGGACTTCTCCTTTGACCAAATCATCTTTTATTTTGATCTATGTCCCAAAAAACACAGAAAAAATAGAATTTAGATCTGCTCAAAGACATCCAAATCTACTTCTTTCCTTAAAATAACTAGGATCTTTTCTGCCATAGGCATCACTGACAAAGTTTTTTTTGGGGGGGGGAGATGCTTATAGAGATTTTTTGCATAATTTTGCAATGCTGGATATCCCCCTCTGCAAGAGTACAGTCAGGGACCAATGAGCAGATGCAACTCAGTGCCATTGAATTCATCAATTATGTCTCTGTCTTGAGTCTTGTCACTCTGAATTAAAGATTTGCCCGATTTATTAGCATCTCTACTAACAACCTTTTTTAATTAAGTTGCTGATGCTGTCAGCAACATGGATTACTTTTTTTGGCTCCTTGATGAATGAATCTTTCTGCATAAGTAAGTTTTGCTACATCACTCACTTGTTTTAAGCTGCTCTTATGACTACCTCTCCCAGATATGCCAGATACCTTCCAAATGACTGGCCATTCAAAGTGGACACAGCTTTCTGGAAGTTGCTTAGAAAGATTTTGAATTGATAGCAAAAACCCTGTCTCTCCATGAAGTGTGTGAAAAGGGATTTAAAATGGGCCAACCCACTTTCTCTAGTCAACAGTGAAAATGACAGTTCTGAAGTCCTTCCTATCAGAAAAAGCCTTTCCTATTTGAATCACATAATTCTTTAAATCTTATACACATTACATTCTAGTGTTCAGGGAGGACTTGTACCTCTGGTGGGAGGGCTTCCTGAACTCTTTTCAGTGCTACTCATCTACCTTTGCCAACTACCTATCCTCCAACTCTTAACTGTGACTCCAAGAAGCTGTAGCATAGGCAGGTATGACCTGGTTTATAGGTCATATCCTGATAAAATTGTCTCAGCAGACTGACTAAAATGGATTGAAGGTAACTGTCGGGCTTCAAACCTGTCAGTGAGTTAGAGGCAAGTCTATCTCAAGTACATGAAAACTTCCCCTGGTTATTTGGGTGGATGAGAATAATTTATTCCAATGATACCAGCTGAAGCAGGTGTTGTGGAACTCTTTGAACTGGTCAGTCAACAAAGATGCCAAGGTCATCTATCACATCCCAGGCTATCATCATTCATCTTGATTTTTGTCTTGCCACTGGACTTCAATGATGCTGGAAGAAAGAGAGGGAGAGAGTCAATGTTTCAGCTAAATCCAATTTGCATGCAAGTTATCACCCTGTGATATCTTTGCTGCTTTTCAAAAAGGAAGGACTACCAACAATTCTAGTCTGCTTTCCTTATTGGTATATGTGTGTGTTGTATTCTTCGGTTAGGCAGCTAGGTGATATAGTGACTAACACCTTAATGTCTCACTTTGCTCATTTATAAAATGAATTGGAGAAGGAAATGGCAAGCCATTCTAGTATCTTTGCTAAGAAAATGCATGGAAAAAGTCCATGGCTTCACAAAATCAGACAGGACAAAACAACTAGATACTAACAATTATTTTGTTTCTCTTGTTAAAGTGTAAGCTGTAGGTGGGAAGGGACCATGCCTTAATAATGTTTGTAGTTCATCTCCCCCAGTACCTGACATAGTGCACTTTGTACTTTGTAGTCACTTGTTAAATGAATCTTTGATTCCCTCCCCTTCATGCACCATATCTAATCACCAAAACTAGTCAATACTTCCTTTGTAATTAATTCCTCTAATAGCCACATCTCTTCCTTTCTACGTTTATAGCTACATTCCTAAGATTGCTTCATATCTAGATTACTAACCCAGTTTTCTACCTATTCTTTTGGTCTCCAGCCTTTTCTTTTTTCAGTCTGTCTTGCCAACTGTTTTCAGACTTACTTTGATACTTTGGAAGATCTATAAATTTACCTGGGTAGGTATGACCTTTACCATTATAGATAGTTTGTCCCATCCATTGTAATTCTTTTCTGTGCTTTACCATAGATTCTCCATAGAGAATCTATTCAACATGCAGGAAAACTCATTCTTTCTTTGACTGAGGGGTGCCAGTACAACACTCAGGTTGTCTTTCATTCTACCTCTTCAATATACTATACTCCTTTTCCAATGCTAATATTTAGTTCAATTTGTTTCAGTAAACACTTCTTCAGCATCTATAAAATGAAAACAATCCCTGTACTCAAAGAGCTTTCCTTTTATAAGGTAAAGCAATGTGTACATATATAAGTAAATACAAAAACATAGAAATATATATCTTGGGGGAGGATGCTGAACTGGGGCAGATACAGATCCAACATGAAGGGTAGTTTTTTAATAATAGGACAAGGAGTCCAAATGACATAATGGGAGGGTAGGAACAAATGGGTTAGCATATTGGGTGAATAAGGTCTACACAGATAAGTATGGGAGAGCAAAGAGTTAATAGGTAACAAAGATAATTTTGGCCCAAGAAGCCTATGATTTAGAATCTTGGGGACTAAGAGTGTGATCATAGATCACTAGGTTATCCTTTGCAGAAACAATATAGCCATATATATTTCTGATGATGTCAGTTCGTTTTCTGAAATACAATTTTCCTCATATATACTTGTTCAGAAAGTTTCAATAACTTTATTTCCTTTGGGGTGAAATTCATACTTCTTAGTCAGGCACTAAAGATCCTTCAAAATCTGGCTTTATCTTGTCTTTCCTCTTATGCTAATCTTTTATTCTAGTTAAGTTTTTTACCATGTCCCAGAAAGGCCACTTGTACTCACATTTCTATAGTAAAACAAATATTTGAACCAGAAGATTTGGTTATAAGTACTAACCTACTTAGGAAATGATAATAGGCAAGGGATTTAACTTCTATGATTTTCAGGTTCTCCAATAAAGTACACAAATGAGAGTTGCTATCGTCACCACTATAATTATTATTATTATTATTTCCTCCATGTCTTGTGTTCAAAATGCCTTCTTTTTCATATCCATTTATTCCAATCCTACCTATTCTTCAAATTATGGCTTAAACTCCATATTCTTCCCTAATTAATCAAACTTATTCTAACTCTTTCTTCCCTCATCTCTTAAAGCATTTACTGTATATTTACCCTCTTTTCAAGTGTTTTATCTACTGCTATATATCTCTATATCATCATTATTTATCTCTGTCATTTTTATTCATATCTATATCATCTATAACTATCATTTAAAATTATATCATTTATATTTATATCTATGCTATCTATATGCATATATATATATAAACATGTGAGCATGCAATGTTATCTGTTTTATACACACATACATACATATGCAAACATATGTGTATTTTTATTTTTTAACCTTCTACCCTTCAGGATTCCTTTTGTGAAACGTGTTTAGTGCTCTCATATCAGAGAGTCCTTATTTTAAGGTATTCTCCATACAGGAAAACAAATGTGACTTCCTTTTAGGTTCTTCCATTACTATTTATACAATTCTCTATCCTTTGATGCTTAAAATACATTTGTTGTAACAGAGCAGAAGAAATCCTGCTTCCCTAGAAGAAACAAGGATGCTGTGTTCTGTCTTTTAAAGGGAAGTATGGGTTTCACAGTACTTGAAAGCTTTAAATTGGGTCAGGTGGCATCAAAGGCAATGCCAGTCAAATAAATACAGAGAGCTAAGAGAAAAAATGTCAACAAGTACTATTTTCTGCATCATATTTTCTTTTATGGGACTCTTTACCTCTTACCTGTTTTTGAGATACTCAGAAAAATGTTCAGGGTCATGCATTGCTGACCAATATTAGCTCTTCATTGAAAAGATATAAATCCATTTTCATCCTGCCACCTAAAGAGAGTCAGCTCCATGCAGGCTTATGCACTGTCCATACAAGACTGCCAGAAATGCTATTTTTCTTCTACTATTTTGCCTCTTAGTGCATCACCTCAGCCTTTTTTTTCTCACCTTCTCCAAGTTCCACTATTTCTTCTTTGAAGTTGTTATTGGTTTGACATGAAATATGTGTTTCAGTTAAAGCTTATTAAGTCATACTCTATATAATGTTTTTTTTCCTTTGATGTCATTCTCCACTGGATTTTACTAGAACTATAACACTCAGCACTACTCTTCTAAAATAAAAATTTTACTAGCCCATTTGCTTTCTGCTTCAGTATTGGGTGTTTTTAATTTTTTTTATTTTCTCCTGCCTCTGCAAGACTGTTTGTTCACAAGACTTCAGAGCCTTTTCCTCATAGAATTATACTGTAATAATCCCCAAAGATTGTTTGCATTTTCCATGAGAAAGACATGCTTTTGGGTGTTACCCCACTAATCTGCTTTTAATAAGCTGTCTTCTAAATCTTACATGATTTCTTCTTAGCATGTGGCCTATAGTATTCTAACAAGTTAAGAGTCTTCAAAACAAAGGGTTAGCTTAAATACCATACTAATAGGACAAAAGATCTAACATGCCTAACCTCCCAGTTTCTATTTAATACTACACATGAAAACATACAAATATCTATATGTACACAACACTCTCAAAATCCAAAAATTATAGGAGCTTTAGCATGAACAAATAACCACACATTTGAGTATTAATGTCTGTGTTTTTAAACAAAAGATCAAATTTGTATTTTCAATCATACAATTTTGCAGAATTTGGATTTTAGACCTTTCTAGTCAGGCGGTGGTCTACTTAAAGTGGTCACATTGCCCTAGGGTTTGTCATGGTCAAAATTTTATCTCTTGACCAAAGGTTATCCCTGGGGTGATGGCTCTCAATGGATGATACATGTTGACCAGTGGTTGAAGAATGATTAAAAATCCAAAGCCAGTGAAAATGTGTCATCTTAAAGGGTTCTCACTTGTTTAAGGGCAGGGAATCAAATGCTAAAAACCATGTCACTGAAGTGAATTTTCACAAGTCCCAAGGAACACTATCTAGACAGACCTGCTACACACTTTTGTGTGGCTTTGGACAAGCCACTTAATCGCCCTCAGTTTTAGTTTTCTTGTCTGTAAAATGAGAGGGCTGAGTTAAATAGATGGGCTCTGACTTCTTTCCTTAGAAAACATTAAGGCTATAATCCTATGAAGCCCTTTGGATTGAATTAGTATTGATCTGGGATATACATGTAGACTTCAACTTATGATGGAATCAGGTATGACTCTAAAATTTAAAGCTCTGGAAACTTCTGAGAGATCAATAATTCAGTTTTGTGGACAATGGGATTCCCACAGTGGGACAGATCTATGAACATTTGCTTAAGATCCCAGACTTTTGTTATTGCTCTTCCAGTAGATTATCAGGCATCTCTTTGAGATGGTCTGTGCTCAGTCCTGGACTTCGTGCTCCTTGGTTCTGCATTTTCTTTACCATAATCAGTGAGACAATCCCTTTGATATATTGTATACATTAATAAATGGCAAGCATATTTTTGAATGTATTTTTTTTAATTTCATAAAGGAGAGACATAGATCTACTAGCTATGTATTATTATTGTTCAGTTATTTCAGTTGTGTCTGACTCTTGGTGAGCCCATTTGGGGTTTTCTTAGCAAAGATATTAGAGTGATTTGCTATTTCCTTCTCAGTTTCCTTTTACAGATAAGGAAACTGAGGCAAACAGAGTAAAGTTATTTGATCAGGTTCCCATACCTAGTAAGTGTCTGAGGTTGGATTTGAACTCAGGATAACGTCTTCTTAATTTCAGACCTGGTGCTCTAGCCATTATGCCATCTAGCTGCCCTAGACTCAGCCCAGACTTCCAGATCCCTCCTTCCCTTTGCAGCATGCCCATGTGTATCTGGGCATATACCTCTCATCCCTTATTGGTTCTCAATTCACATACTATTTGATCCAAATAGCATCTAAATCCTAGATTTAGAGCTGAAAGGGACCTTAGAGAAATTGAGTCCCACTCCTTCATTTGACAGATAAGGAAATTAAAACCTTAGAGAAATGATGAGACATGCCCAGAATCAAATCAATGGGGAATATATGAGGCAAGATTTGAAACCAGATCATTTGGTTTCCAATCCAGCTCTCTAATCACTATACAACAATTAGGACCCAAAAGGGATTTACACACACACACACACACACACACACACACACACACACACACACACTCAAACAAGTTCCTTTGTGCTTTCTCTCTCTGGTAAGATCTCATATTCCTTTATAAGACCCACAGCAGAATGAGTCTGGGAGCAGTTTGGCCTGAGTAAGGTAGTGAAGAGATTATCAAGTTATTAGGAATCTTTTCTTAAATATCTGCATTCTTAATCTGGATAAGAGATGGCATACCTGGATAAAACATCTCTTAGAAGGAAAGATGCTGGACTTCTCAAGACTGAGGTGCTTTCTGCTTTTTAGGCTTTCTATCATTTCTACATTATCTTGAAAAGAAATTCCCCCCCCCTTTTATTAGGTTCAAAACACATTCTGGACTTATTCTGTCACCCTCTCTGCTAGAGACTACTTCTAAGAGGAGAGCGTCTAAAGTCTGAATTTTTAACCCATACTTGGATACCTCACTCTGGCCCAGATTTCTGGTAGGGACAACACCCAAGAAAGGAACAGGGAATTCTGTGGTCAAGTGTTCTGTGGTTTATTGCAACATGGTTTTCAGAAAATAGTTTGTGGCAGAACTTCACATGCAAAACATGTATCTTCATTTCATAGGAGGAATGTAAGATTCACTGAGTTAAGTGCTTGATAAGTGATCAGAAAGTTTCCTAGTCAAAGACTGAGACCTGATCATAAAACACAATAAAAAAATCAAAATTTTATAGTAGAGAGGGAATCTGTGAGTGATTTTATTGGTTTAAGGTGCTAGAATGCTGAGAGATTATTTGAGCTATCCAGGATCACCCAATTAGTTGTATCAGAGACAGAATATGAACCTATTTCTTCCTGGCCATGAGACCAGCCCCCTAATTAACTATATTATACTAATATCACTTAGGTGAATCTTATTTTTGACCTTCAAGGAAAGATCAGTCCAAATCTTCAGAATGGTGTCAAAAGTAAAGTGCTAAGATTTCAAGGCAATACTGTGTACAAGAAGTTAGATTAAATTATCTATAAGCAAACTTTCAACTTTAACATTCTATACTCTGGTTTAAACAAAAAGTCCTATATTTAGAGAGATAGAAGAGAGGGCCAATAAGAGACTAGATGGCTAAGTACATATTTCAGGGCATTTAATACTTGTTTGGGCTCACTCTTGAACATACCTTCCCATCACCCTGAGGCATATAGGGAATTTTGTAGACCTTGCAAATTACAAGAGGAAACAGTGACAGCTGATACAAATATATGTGTGTGTGTGTATTAAATTAGTCATAACAAACATGTAGAATTATTTTCACTATTTAGATAGCAGCTTGATGCTATCAAAGTGACTATCACCCAGACTACAATGTACAAATGGGTAAATGATATGAACCAATAATTTTCCGACATGAATAATTACTTGAGAAAAAATACCAAACTTCATTGATAAGCATTGATGCCAATTAAAAGAACTTTGAAGTCTTACCTTATATCTGTCATATATCATATCCAGTTTAAGGTACCACCATATATGTCAAATTGGTAAAAAAAAATAATTAGAAACTCAATACTGTGGGTGGTGGAGGTGGTACTGGAGAAAGAGGTCCATTCATTCATTCATTCATTGCAGGAAGAACAAACTTGTATATTTTGAAGAGCAATATTGTAAGTTTCATCATATGAAAGTGAAAACTAATTATGTCCTTTAGCCTGTGAAGATTATTTCTTTTGACTCAATAATTCTATTGTTGGAGATATACCCTTAAAATATTATCAAAACAAAAAAAATGCTTTTTTCCAAATATTTCTATAGTAGTAATATATGTAATTGGAAGAGGAAAAGGCAGCAATGTAAATGTCTTGCAATAAAGTAATCATTAAATAAATTATGATGAAATATAAATGTCCTGCAATAAAGTAATCATTCAATAAATTATGATGAAAGATAGATTGATAGATAGAAATATATAAGATAGAATCTATAATGCCATTAAGACCAATAAGAGGTATATAAAGGAATTTGGAAAGATCTTCTTTAGACAAGTCACTTAGATTTCTGGGGTCTAAGTTCCATTATCTGGAAAATAGGGGGTGGGGAGTGAACTAAGTGGTTACAGGTTAATTCCATTTAAATTAGTAATCCTATGATCTTATGACCATTAGTAAATAATGCAAAGGTGGGGCTGGAAGAAAAAGAGAAAAGCCAGAAAAGGGAAGTGTTCAGTAAGTATAATTATATGTGGTCAATAAAATTGTGAGTGGACAGACAAAAAAATCTTAACACTTGAAACAGTGTGATACTTTATGTGTTGAGTTTGCTTTAATTTCTGTGTTAAAATTTTAGGTTTTTTTAATTTATTGAATTAGGAACTATAAGAATGATGTTTTTCTCTCAATTCTGATAATACCTTTTTTTGTGATTTTAAGAAAGTAACATCACTACACTGGGAATTCTTTAAAATGAATGATCTAGGTCTCTTCCAATTCTTATCTTTTTGTGATTCTCTTTATTTAATTAAATTTTATTTACTACAGTGGGGAGGATGCTGGGCCTGCAGTTGAAATACCTGAGTTCAAATTCCAGATCTGACACTGTTTTCCTGTTTGACTATTGGCAAATCATTTAACCTTCCTGTGACTCAATTTCCTTTATAAAATGAAGGATTAGATGATTTCTAAGGTAGTTTCTAGATCTAAATACCAAATCTTCTTGTTATTGTTTTTGGCAACATTCACACTGGATTTACACACACAATTAATCAGAACAGCAAAGTACTTGCCTCCTTGGCCTTCTAACAAAGAAATTAATATGAAGGCATCTGGCACAGTACATAAATAAAGAAAATGAACAGACAGATACCTGTCACAGTTTTTCACATGCTTATTTATGGCACTTATAAAACCTTTCATATAAATGCTTCCTTTAAACAACCAAATAATAAATAAAATGATCCATGTCAATAGAATTTTCAAGTTGCTTTGGAATTTAGTTCCCACTTCCCAATTTAGAATAACCCACATATAGCAAATCCCTCTTAGGTCACCTTCTATATTACAGTAAAAAATAGCTTATCCTGGAAGAGTTCTATTTCCTTGTATTTTATAGATAATGGATGATGAGATAACTCCCATGTGAGTAGGAGAAACATTTATTTTTATAATATGAGATAGAGTTTTTTAGGGTGATTTAGACCATTCTTTGGTTAAAGACATGAACAAAAAGTGGCAATTACATAACTTTTCTATAATTTCAGAAACCTTTTATAGACTTTGAATTTTGCTAAGTTATTGCTAAATCTGGAGGTCTTTTCTCAGTCTCTTTCTTCAACTCTCTACAGTATGACACTGTTGATCACCTTTTCTACCTTAATACTCTCTATTTTCTGAGTTTTTGTGGTATCTACAAAATAAAATTGTATTAGCTGGTCTTTTAGATCTTTTCTAGCTCTATAATTATAATATCGAGTCTCTTTAAACTGATCTTTAGACTACCCTTCATATTCACCATGACCCAGTCAAATTGGCCATTTTAGCATTTCTCTCACAATACACTCTAACTTCTGTCTTCGTGCCTTCATACTAGTTCTGCCCATGGCTGGAATGTACTCCTTTTTCATCTTTCTGCTTCATAAAATCTCTCACTTCCTTCTAGACATAGCTTAAGATATAAAACGAAGCCTGTCTTAGTCTCCCCAATTGCTAGCACTCTGCTAGCACCCCAACTGTTTTGTACTTAATTGCATAGATACTTACCTTGAATTTATTCTATTTAACCTTATTCTCTATGTACATTTATAATATGTTTTCTCTCCCTATACAGATAGCAGGGGTTATTATAATTTTTGTCTTTGTATTCCTAGAAGTTAGCACAGTGCCTAGCACATGGTTATATTTAATAAATGTTTCTTGGTTGTGAGCTGATGGAGGAATAGAATTTGCCTTTGTTTTGGTCCAGACCTGAATTTATCATTGCTACATACATAATTTCTAGTGGGGAAATACCCTCTACAATTGCAGTCCAGCAACAGATCTGCAGCTTGGAGTCTTAGAGAACTGCTTAATAAGAATTGCACAGGATTTATCAATGGCTACAATAAAAGACCTCATATTCTGGAATATTATATATTGACAATCAAAAGAACTAGGTTTGCAGCCAAAAATGTTATATCTAGAAAATTAAATATAATATTAAAAAAAGCACATTCAAAAAACTATCAGATTTTTAGGATTTTGCCTCAAACAAATCTGAACTCAGTAGAAAATTTAACATATGAGAGCCAACATCAAAGAATAATTTCAAGGGATTCAATAAGGACACATTGTTTCTGTTTTATACACAGAAATGTAAACCATATGTCTAAAACTGACATTTGTAACTGAGTAGTCCAAAAGAAAGACTGGTATAGAGATGAGCATGATGTGATTGTAAAAAAATAAAATCATTTAGGAAAAGGTAACAATAATAATTATGCTATACAAATGAGGTACAATAGGAGGGATCAACATAAAGGAATAAGATGGGGGAAGGAAGGCTAGTAGTTCTAAAAACTACTTGCATAGGCATTGGGTTAAAGAGGGAACAATACATACATACACACATACACACATACATATGCATACATACACATGCATACATACACACGCATACATATACACATGCAAATATATATATATACCCAAGAAGGGTATAGCACTCTTCAAAATCTATAAAGATATAAGAGAGAAGGAAATAAAATAAGGTAGATATACAAAGGTGTGTAAATCAACA
The DNA here is from genome assembly GCA_023553655.1 of Myrmecobius fasciatus. Taxonomy (NCBI): domain Eukaryota; kingdom Metazoa; phylum Chordata; class Mammalia; order Dasyuromorphia; family Myrmecobiidae; genus Myrmecobius; species Myrmecobius fasciatus. The sequence continues at coordinate 66,581 of JAJPUD010009214.1, read as the reverse complement.
GGAGTTGGATAATGTATGTAGATTAATTGGTATGGAATAAAGAGGGAGGGAAAAAGTTTGGAGGGAGAAGAAAAGGGACAAATCGGGAGAGTGAAGTAATAGCAAGGCAAGTTAACAGGTAGAAGTAAAGTAGAAAAGTTAGAAGGGATAGGAAATAATAGATAAAAACAAACATAATAACAATGATGAGTAGAATTTATTAGAAAAAAAGGCATAGTAATCATTGGGTTTTCATCATGTAATCATGAATCTGAAAAGATTCAATCAAGAGAGAAATCTATGTTATATTAGCCTATTAATTATATCAACCATATTAATATTGTTCTAGATGCGTGTGTTAGTATGTATAAAGAAGTGTGTATATATGTGTATATGTAGATATATCTATGTGTGTATCTGTATATATGTATATAGTATATATATGTATATGTAGAAATGTGTATATATGTATATACATATGTGTGTGTGCAGGTGTGTGTGTGTGTGTATATATATATATATATATATATGTGTGTGTGTGTGTATAAATACATAAATATATCCATGTTTAGCTGAAGTCTGCTTGAGAGAGGTGGGGGGAGGAAGAAAAGTGAGAAGAACAAAGAAACAAAAAAGTGCACAGCCCAGAATTTCATGGGAAGAGGGAACACTGAGAGGTTCAGTGACTTGGTCTGTATCAAGTGGTTAATATGTACCAGGGATGTGATTTGAGCCTTGGTTCTTGACTCTCAGACCAGTTTTCTATCCACTCACTATGCCACACTGCTTCTAAGAATTTGTCATATGAAAGATATAGAATTAGGAACTGGGTCTTTGATTTCACTAATATAGGAACTCTCAGATTAAGGAACTCCTGCTATTTACGTAGAATGGCACCTTCTCTGCTACATACAAATTTGTTTTGAGCACTGGTAGGTTAAATAACTTGTTAAAGTCACATAAGTGTCAAAGGCAGGACTTAAACCAAGGTCTTCTTAGTTCTGATATCTCTCTATTGATGATTCATCATAAAAGCAAAAAGCTGCTAAAAGAGGAACACGGGCATCATTCCTTTCCTACCCTAGGTGTTTGGTAGTAAGCCTTAGGCATTAAAGGGAATTGAGAGAAAGGGAATTGACTCTTTAGTAGCCAAAAGAAAATAAGAGAAGTCGATCTGTTTACAAAATAAAATAAAGAAAGAACCTGGTTCTTATTGATTCTAAGTGTAACCCTTCTCCTCACTATACCTCTAGACAAGAGGGGCAAGAGAAGAGATTTAAATTGAGTTGAGAGATGTTTCAAACCAGTTCCAATTGTTCAGTGATGAAGAAAGCCATATACACCCAGGGAGAGGCCTGTGGAATCTGAGTGTGGACCACAACATAGCATTTTCACACTCTTTATTGATGTTTGCTTGCATTTTGTTTTCTGCCTCTAGTTTTTTTTTTCTTGTAGATACAATTTTTCTTGCACAACAAGATAACTGCATAAATTCGATTTGCCATGTATTTTAACATAATTAACATGTATTAGACTACCTGCCTTCTAGGAGAGGGAGTGGGGGGGAAGGAGGGAAAAATTTGTAACAGAAGGCTTTGCAAGAGTCAATGTTGAAAAATTACCCATACATATGTTTTGCAAATAAAAAGCTTTAATAAAAAAATTTGAGTTGAAAACAAATAAAAGTGGATATTCTGTTATAACAATCTTGAAAAAATGTTTTGAGACACCTAACTCCTTTTTTGTTCAGGGAATAATTTGAACATTAACATCAATCTTAGAACAGAAAAGAGATCACAGAAATAATTTCATCTACCCCTTTCATTTTATAGATGTAAAATAATCCCATAGAGTGGGATGGGATGAGGTATTGTTGTTGGTGGTGGTCTTTTATTCTTGAAGAAGACCAATGACATGATAAGGCTAATGCACATGCATTTGATATGAGTGGAGCAAAGCTAAGTAAAGTCATCAGCCTTTATATTTCCTTCAGTTTCATTGAAGTCTAAGTGGCAAGACAAAAGTCAAGATGACTGTCAATGTTTCCAGCGGGATGAGGTGAGATGGGGAGGAGCTTACCTAAAATCTAGACCAGACTCAAACTTAGATCTCCTAATTTCTAGTATAGTACATTTATAGTACATCATTTTGTTTTTCCTTATGCTAGAGGAAAGAATTCTTGGAACAAATATGCAGGTAATAGGGAAGGTAAGGGGACAGAATGTAAGGTTTCCAAGATCTTTCAAAAACAAAATATCTCCAAGCACATAATCTCTGTTGCTAGAGTCCAGTAACTTAATCTTTATTCTCATGTTCTCTTCCAAAACACTTCTCTTCTAAAGTTCCCTATTTCTATATAGAATACTGTCCTATTTTCAGTCACCCAACTTTACAATCTCTGGGTCATTCTCCATATCTTACTTGTACTTATCCATTCAGTTGCTAAATATTGTCATTTCAAGATGGCAAAGAGAAGTCAGGAAGTTGCCTGAGTTTTCCCCCCATTTTCTCTCAGAAACAACATTAAGTCAAGCCTCTAAACAGATTCTGGAGTGACAGAACCCACCAAAAAAAAAAAGGAAACAATTTTCTAACAAGATATTCTAGAAAGTCTTCAGGAAAGGTCTGTCTTGTTTGAGTAAAAGGGGAGTGCAGCCCAGTGCAGACAGTGTCTGGGCAAGCCAACAAGCTCTTAGCCACAGCACAAATGAAAAACTGAGGCCCTACAGTTCTGATTCAGCAGACCAGTAAAATGAAATAAGCTACAAAATGAATAAGAAACAGGAAAAGAGCCCTGACTATAGAAAGATACCATGGCAACAGGGAAGACCAAAACATAAACTCAGAAGTGGACAACACTGACAAAATACCTACAGGTAAAGCCCCCAAAGGAATAATGAATTGGTCTCAAGCTCAAAAAGTTCCCTTGGAAGAACTCAAAAGAAAAAAAAAGGTTTTAAAAATGAAATAAATGAGGTAAAAGAAAAATTGGAAAAAGAAATGAGAATTATAGAGGAGAATTATGAAAAAGAGTCGGTATCTTAGAAAAGGAAACCAAAAATTGACTGAAGAAAACAACTCCTTAAAAATATGAGAAAAGAAAACTCACTCTTTGCAGATGGTATGATAGCATACTTAGAGAGTCCAAGTGAATCAACTGAAAAAAATCACTTGAAAAAATTAACTTTAGCAAAGTTGCAGGATATAAATAAGCACATATAAATCATCAGTATTTCTATATATTACAAAAAAGCAAAACAGCAAGAAATAGAAATAGAAACCCCATTTAAAATAAGGACAAACAAAATAAAATATTTATCTACCTGCCGCAATTACGATACTTTCCATATAAATAAAGCTTCACAAATAAAGTTCCACAAAAAATTTGAAAAATATTAATTGCTCATGGAAAGGCAGAGCAAATATAATAAAAATGACAATTCTACCTAAATTAATTTACTTATCCAATCAATCAAAAATTATTTTATAGAGCTATAAAAAATAATAATGAAAAATAATAAAATTCAACAAAAGATCAAGAAGATATTTGAAAAAATGCAAAGAAAGATGTATCAAACCTAGCCATACTAGACCTAAAATTGTATTATGAAGCAACATTCATCAAAACCATTTGGTACTGGCTAAGAAAAAGAACAGTAGATCAGTAGAATAGGTTAGATACACAAGACTAGTAGTCAATGACTATGGTAATCCACTGTTTGATAAACCGAAAGACTCCAGCTTCTTGGATAAAAAACTCATTATTTAACAGAAACTGTGGGCAAAACTAGAAAATATGGCAAAAACTAGACATAGACAAACATGTCACACCCTATACCAAGATAAGGTCAAAATGGGTACATGATTTAGACATAAAGAGTGATGCCATAAGCAAATTAGAAGAGCAAGGAATAATTTACCTGTCAGATCTTTGGAGAAGGGAGGAATTTATGACCAAAAATTAAGGAACGTTATGAAATACAAAACGGATAATAATGATAACATTTCATTAAAAAGTTTTTGCACAAACCAAATCAATGCAAACAAGATTAGAAGGAAAGCAGAAAGCTGGGAAATAATTTTTACAACCAGTGTTTCTGAAAGAGATCTCATTTCTAAAATAAAAAGAAAACTGAGTCAAATTTATAAGTTTACCAGTAATTCCCCAATTGACAGTCAAATGATATAAACAAGCAGTTTTCAGATTAAAAAAATTAAAGCTATATATCATCCTTTGAAAAAAATGCTCTAAATCACTATTGAATAGAAAAAATGCAAATTAAAACAAGTTTGAGGTACTATCTCACACCTATCATATTGGTTAATAAAACAGAGGTTGAAAGAGATTTGGGAAAATTGGAACATTAATGCATTGTTGGTAGAGTTGTGAACTGATTCAACTATTCTAAAGAGCAATTTGAAAGTATGCCCAAAGAGCAATAAACTGTGCATTCCCTTTGATTTAGCAGTGCCACTACTGGGTTTGTAATCCAAAGAGATAATAAAAGAAGGAAAATGACCCACATGTACAATGTTTGTAGCAGCTCTTTTTATGGTGGCAAGGAATTGAATGACCATCAACTGGGGAATGGATAAATAAGTTGTAGTATTTAAATGTAATGGAATATGACTTTTCTATAAGAAATGATGAGCAAACCAATTTCAGAAAAGTCTGAAAAGACTTTCATGAACTGATGCTGAATGAAGTGAGTAGAATCAGAACACTGTACACAATGATAGCAATATTGTGGAATTATCAACTATGACAGACTTAGCTTTTCTCAGCACTAAAGTGATGCAAGTTAGTTCCAAGGAATTTTCCAAGAAAAATGTTGACCATATTCAAAGAAAGAACTATGGAATATGAATGCAAATAGAAATATACTATTTTCACTTTTTTTTTCTTTCTTGGAGTTTTTCAATTTTATTCTGAGTCTTCTTTCACAGCATGATGAAGGTGGAAATCAATATGAAATATAAATATATAAACTAACTAAATAAATAAATGTCATTTTTTTCTCCATAAAATCTCTAGCATATCTCCTTTTCATTCACACTGCCTTTCTTATTTCTCTTATTTGAATATAAACTCATTACAAGCAGGGATTGTTTCATTCTTTGTATTTTGTCCTCAGGATCAGGCACAATATTAATGTTGTTTAGTTATTTCAAGTGTATGCAACAATTTGTGACCCCATTTGGGTTTTTTTTTGGCAAATATACTGGAGTTGTTTGCCATTTCTTTCTCCAGCTCATTTTACATATGGGAAATTGGGGCTAACAGGATTAAGTGATATGGCCAGGGTCACACAGTAAGTGTCTGAAATCAGATTTGAACTCAGGTCTTCCTAATTTCAGGCCTAGTACTCCTATCCACTGTGTCACCTGGCACATAATAGATACTACTAATAAATACTTCTTGATTGGTTGATTGATAGTCCAGGCTGAAATTCTTGTATTATTATAATCTTCTAATTTATCTTTCTGTGTCAAGTTTCTCTGTACTTCAAACCACCTTTCTCATTCCAAAAAAGTGATTTTCCTAAAGCTTAGGTCTGACTATGTCACATACCTATTCCTCCCTTCCCCTTACTCAATAAACTACAGTTTTTACTTTTTACATCCAATAAAAACTTTCTTTGGAATTTAAAGCCTTTTACAACCTGGACCTTTTCTATCTTTGCAGTCTCCTCACACATTATTTCTTTCCATGAACTTTATGTCTAAGATCCAAACATACTTGTCTACTAGCTATTCCTTAGACATGATACAACTGTCTTTTTGTCTTCATATTCTTATATTGATTGACCCCCATTCCTAGAATGCACTCCTTCCTATGTCCATTTCTTACAATCCTTGGTTTTCTGCAAGATTCAGCTCAAGTACCACTTTTTACATGAAACCATTCCTCAACCCACTACAGGCATTAGTGTCTTCCAAACTAGTTTATAGTTCTTCTCAAGTTTTTCTGAATACATATGTATGCATTGCTTCTTTTATTAGAAGGTAAGATCCTTGAAGGCAGAGAAGGTTTCAATTTTACCTTTACATCCCTAGTTTTCAGTTGTCATAAAGTAGATCTTAAGAAATACTTTTGGTTGATTGATTAGGGAATGGATAAATAAAGTGCAAAATATGAAAAAATGGAATATTATTTTATCATAAGAAACAATAAACATGGAGGATTTAGGGAAAAAATATGATTAGATTTCTCTTTCTTTCCCATTAACAGTTTTGTAAATACTATGCATATTGTTCTGTTTCTGTATCAATGTATAATATATAAAAATAAAATACATAAAATATTATGCTATTGTAAATATAATGCACATATTGTATAAAATGCATTATATTGTAAATATATCATTTGCTATATTTATTATAAATATGTTATTGCATATAATACATATTATTAATAAAATATATAAAATATGTATTTGTTATAAATATAATACATAATTTTATAAATAAAATTTACATAATATATAAATAAATTTTATTATTTTTATATAAATAAAACATTGTTTGTATAATTTACATATATGTTATATGTATTAATATATTTAATATATTATATAAATAAAGATAATATAACACAATATAATTTAGATATAAATAAAATTTATAAAATTTTATAAATATAATACACAATAGTATATATAACATTATATTATCAATATAATGCATATATAATACATAAAATATATATATAGTTGCAGAAACAGGTGACCAACATTCACAGTGGGAAACAATGTGCATATTGACTGCAGTAAAGGAAACTAAGCTAAAAAGTCATTGAACTCTGATTAACTGTGATCTCTAATCTTGGTGCTGAGAAAAAATGAAAAAAATATCTGCCTTCTCTTAGTAGAGAATGTAGAAGTCTTTTCATATAGCAAAACCATGGTCCCTATGACAGTCAAGTGTTTCAAGTGCTTTTTTTTTATTATAGGGAATGACCACATGAGGTGTAATTCCACAGGAAGTGACTGGTATCAAAGCAAGAATGAAAAGAAAAGAAAGAGCACTGACTTTGGAGCTGAAAGATAGAGATTTGAATTCCAACTCTGCTATTTGTTTCCTATATAATGTTAGGAAAGTAATCTAATCCAATTTGGTTTTAGTTTCCTTATCTGGCAAGGGAAAAGGATGGATTAGATCATCTTTAAGGATTTCAAATTCAAATTTTATAACCCTTTGACTGGCTGAGGCTCTATAAAACAAAGTTAGGGACTGGATAAAGACTAAAATTTACCTTATCTGATTCCTGAGATATTATTCTTTCCCTTGACCTGTGATTTTATTGCAGCATGTGTTTTCTTGTTATTTTGATAGAGGTTCTAAAATCTGAAATGAAATTCAAAGAGAGTATTTCCCAATAGAATGTAAATTCCCTGGACAGTAAGGATTTGGTTTTCCCATTTTTAACTTTGTAAGCCCCAGAATATCTTTTACATAGTAGACAGTCAATAAATCTTTGATTAATTGATTTAAAGGAGGTCCCTGAAATATTGGATGATTTAATTATTTTATATCAATGACCTTATGTTTGTATTTTATCCTACCAATAGTAGGAAACCAGTTCTTGAATATGGAAGAAATGTGCTTTAAGGAGATTATGTAGGCCTCCATAGGGGTTGGAGAGGGAGGGGGCTAGAATCTGGGAGTCCAATTAAAAAACTATGGAAATTGTTAGGGAAGAGCTGATGAGGGCCTGAAGGCCTATATTAGGATAGCAACTATATGAGTCTAAATAAGGGTAGACATTCAAGGTCCATTAGAATGGAATTGGCAGGTTGTGAGCTTAAGAGATGGAAAGGATGGCAGTGTCCTCGATAAAAACAGAAGATTTAGGAGGGACTTAGTGTTTTATATGAACTAAACACATATAGATTTTATGAGAACTGAACACATATAGATTTCTTCACCTATAACTCTTTGAGCTCCATTCATGTAAGCAGGGTTTCCTTCCCTTTTTTGCCTTTTTGCCTGTTCTTTGCTTGTTCTCTTCTAGAGGTTTCTCCTCTCCTGTACAACAGCTGTAAAGTTTAAAGCTTTGAGGAGCACACATTATTATGACACAACTCTGAATACATCTTAGGACTAAATGAGCTAAATTAAACTCAGGGGTCAGTGATGTTGCCAGCAACCACGATGTGGAGGGATGTTTATTCAATGTGCCTTCCAGTGCAGCCAAAGATGAAGTCCAGGTTTTTTTGTTTTTTCTTGTTTTTTCTTTTTTTCTTTTTCTTTTCTTTTCTTTTCTTTTCTTTTTTTAAATGAGATTCTGTGGTTTAGTTGTTGGGTTTAGTAGCATCAAATGAAAGAAGCAAGAAGGTTTCAGTTTAAGACTTTTTAAAGAAGCTATTTAATATACTCAACGTGACAACTTGGCATTATAAATCTTCTTTGTCAAATGTCATCTCCAATGTTAAAGAAACAAAGTGGATTGAGTTTCTTTAATTATGATAATAATAAAGTATCTCTGGTTATTAGAAATGATCATTTTCAAGGAGCATGCTTGAATTTTCATTATTTTTGTTGTCTCCAATCCCCTTTTAAAACTCTGCCAAATAATGATAATTACTAGTCATAGAAATAGAAACTAGACCTTTTTTGGGCAAGATAGATACCTGTTTAACTACAGGTTTTAGATAGATGGTTTAACTACATTATCTCATCAGAGTTCCCTCCTTCTTCTCACTCCCCAGTCCAATTAGTATTGACTTCATTCTGTTTTTATTTGATTTCCTTTCATTTTCTGCCTGTTGTGTTGTTAATTTCTTAGAAAGCTAGCTTTATTTATGCTCAAAAAGCTATCAAACTGTGCATAGCCTTTGACCCAGCAGTGTTTCTACTGGGCTTGTATCCTATAGAGATCTTAAAGGAGGGAAAGGGACCCACATGAGCAAAAATGTTTGTGGCAGCCCTTTTTTGTAGTGACAAGAAACTGGAAATTGACTGGATGCCCATCAATTGGAGAATGGCTGAATAAATTATGGTATATGAATGTCATGGAATATTATTGTTCTGTAAGAAACGACCAGCAGGATGATTTCAGAGAGGCCTGGAGAGACTTGAATGAACTGATGATGAGTAAAATGAGCAGAACCAGGAGATCATTATACACAGCAACAAGACAATATGATGATCAATTCTGATGGACATGGTTTTCTTCAACAATGAGATGCTTCAAACTAGTTCTTATTGTTCAGCGATGAAGAAAGCCATTTACACCCAGCAAGAGGCCTGTGGGATCTGAGTGTGGACCACAACATATCATTTTAATTCTTTCTGTGAATGTTTGCTTGCATTTTGTTTTCCTTCTTAGGCTGGTTTATTTTTCTTTTTCTAGATCTGATTTTTCTTGTGCAGCAAGATAACTGTATAAATATGTATACACATATTGGATTTATCATATATTTTAACATATTTAACATGTATTTGACTATTTGCCAGCTAAGGGAGGAGGTGGGGGGAAAGAGAGGAAATTTTGGAACAGAAAATTTTGCAAAGGTCAATGTAGAAAAATTACTCATATGTTCTGTAAATAAAAAGCTTTAATAAAAGTAAAAAAAAAGCCAACTTTATTTCTTTCTGTATGTTTTAGTGATGAATTCAGAACATCCTTTCCAAGCTCAGTGTGCTAAGCAGAAATCATTCTTTAGATCTATACAATTCAGCTCTTTTTTATTCCAAGGAGGAAAGGTTTAGAGTTATTAATTATTGTTGGTCTATTTGAAATATTCGAGATAACTCCCACTACAGCTGAATAATGCTACATACACATACTGAATGAGTATTATTCCCCAATGAGGGGAATAAATTCTGTCCCATAAAGATACATCATTGAACACCTGGGACTGTCTTTATGAATTTCATCTTCATGTTCTATAAATTCTAGTGAATGTCTTCTGGGTATAGGGAATTGGGCACTTAAATGATTATAAAGTATAAACCTGTTCTCTCTTAGGATTTTGACATGTATGGATTAAATTACATATATATACATAGACACACTGTTAATATCCATATGTCTATAATGTGTACCTTATTTATCGTGTCCTACAACCTCATCCAAAAACTCAATACCCATGATCATGGCTTAAAACATAAGGATTCAACAAATATTTGTTAAGTATATTAATTTGACATTTTCAACATGTGTATTCTGTTTCTGCCCCAACCTGTGTGCCTAGTTTTTATTCTCCTATAACTAAAGATTAGACTGAGTTGTCCCATAAAAATGAAGTAGCATTTATTTTTATTTTCCCCATCCCAGAGGTTTCCTGTCCTTTAAATTGTAGCTCTATGCCCAAGAAGCTTTACTTTCTGAATGCATCCACACTAACTTTAGCCCTCCCGATTAGTTTGTTCATTGCTGAAAGAAAAAGACTTATTGTTTGCATCTTCAGCATCTGATACATGTCAATATTTAACAGTTTCTGGGCACCAAAATTCTAATTATTTATAGAAGCCTACCTAATACCCAGACTGAGGAGGTACCAAGAGAGGAAAGGGAACTATCAGACCCAGGAAGTTTCACAATGGATTAAAGACTTCTTGACTGCACTCAAGTAAACTCTAAGGTGGGAGGAGAAGGACCAAGAACACCCTGTGCCCTGATCAGGGGGAGATCATAACAGACACAGAATACCTAGCACCTTAATCAAGGAATCCCCAAGAGGGAACAGAAGATCAGCCAAACCCCAAACAGGAAAGTCCTAGAGAGTTAAAGTACTAATTATCACCCTGATCAAGGAAGTCTTAGAAGGAACCGAGACCAATCAGTCACCTGATAAGGGACAGCTAACAAAATGAGTGGAGATAGCCTTGCAAGCAGTGGGAGACTTGAAAGCAATTCCACGAGCAATTAGGTAGTGCAAGAGATAGAGTCCTGATCCTGGAGTCAAGAGAACCCAAATTCAAATCCAACCTCAGACATCTGCTGCTTATTAGCTGTGTGATCCTGTGCAAATCACTTAATCCCAATTGTTGAATATAATGAAACATTAATATTCCATGAGCAATGAAGAAAGAATGAGGAATTTAGATAATATGGGGAAACATGTTCAGAACAAAAAAATCAGGAAAAAGGAAAGAGAAAAAAAACTAAAAATAAATGTTTTATAACTATATTGATGAAGTGTGACCCAAAAGAATAAGTGAGTTAATGCTTTTCTCTCCTTTCTTTGTAAAGGCAGAAATTATGGATGTAGACCTTTGCATATAGTAATATTCATTTGAACAGTTGGTTAGTTTTGCTGAACTACACTTTCTCTTTTATTTCTTGTTACACAGAATAGCTTGCTTGAGAGGAAAGGAGGACATATATATTCTTAAATGAAGATGATATTAAAACAAAATTTGTCAATATATTTTTTAAAGGTAGCCAGAATTCAAAGGGATTGGATGAAGTATTTGGCCTTGGGAATACAAAACAAAGATAAGACTTAAAAAAATACAATAAACAAACAATAACAAAAACTTTTTGCAAAGAGAAAAAGCTAAGTCTCAACCCCAAGTCCACATCTCCAGGATCATTGATCACAAGAAATATTTTACCAGTCAACAAAAACTTTTATTCCCCAAAGCCTCTTACTTCTTAAAACCTATGCTGTTAAAGCATTCTCTCAAAAACAAGATCAATTTATACATTTACTTGGTGTGAGCAATGTGAAAAGATCACAGTTCTCAGTTAATTGTTTTTCTATAAGTTTGCAGTGACCATCTACCTACATGATGGCTTAGGCATTGAGCATAAGTCTCCTACATATGTCTACTCTAACAACAAACACTCAATGAACAGATGGCAAGGAGTACTTTTCTTTAATGACATCATAGTTATTTTAATTATTATAATTTTGTATTTAAAGAGTTTTTCAGTGTTTTCTTTTGACCACCATAAATAACAATGAAATATAAGGGATATTTTTAAATGGGTGGAGAAAAAGGAAGACTGCTTGGATTTATTAGCTAATAGAAGATTGAATCAAATGCTTCCTTTTTTCCCATACCTGAAAATAAAAATGAAGCAAAACTTGTCTGTCTGCCTTGATAGAAGAAAAAATCATTCTTTGCTGGAGATATTATAAGGATTATTTTAAAATTGGGCTAGGTATTTGGCCTGCTAAAACCACAATGAGTTCTTCCACTTGTGGAATAGAAGAATAAAAGCCTTAATCAACTAATTTTTTTAAATGAAAAACTTTTGAAATTAAATACCAAAGGAATTATTTTTAAAAGTATCCATTAGGTGAAAAATCACTTGTGAAGGTTTCACATGTGATTATTTTCCAACTGCTGTCAGCAAGGGACCATTTTAATAATAATAAACACAAAGCAATCTGCTGTTGTCTGACCCTGCTTTGTGCTTTATAATTGTACCTTTAACTCCAATGATGAAAAAATTATTGAGTGAGTCAGAGCTATCATTAGGGTGGGGTGATGAGGGCTTTGTATTAGGGTGCTGACATCTAGGGAGTATGCTTTCTTCCCACCCTATGGAATTGCTTGGCCCCTGGCCACCAGTTAATTTCAAAGGTTGATTGCCACAACTAGGCTTTCCTATAACCCACCTTCCTCCCTACTACCATTGTACCACCTAAAATAAACCAGGGCAAGGTAACCTTGAAGAAACCTTCATGAGAGAAAAATCTGCTGCCCTAACAGAGTGACTACAAGGATTGCCACTTTTGTGAGACATGCCTTATTTTCCCAAGTTCCATACTGAAAATTTCTCAATATTATCTTCCATTCAATATTTTTGATGCAGTCTCTGAGAAAGAAATGGGCATTCGTTTTGCCACGGCCATTCTTTTTATTTGTGGCAATTACTTTATCTTATTTGTTCTCCTCCAGGGCTTAATATCCCTCTTATCTTCATTCTCTCTATAGCCATTGTTTTTTCCCATGCTACCTACAAATCTGCTTAGACTTCCCATCTTCAGGCGCATGCACACACACACACGTGCACACACACACACACACACACACACACACACACACACATACACCCTTTTGACTTACCAGGCTCTCAATCTTCCCTGGCAGGCAAATGTCACAATGAAGACCTGAATTCAAATCCAACCTCACACTCTAACTAGCTGTGTCACCCTGGACACTAAATCTCTATTTGCCTCCATTTTTTCATCTGTAAAATGATTATAATATCAATATCAATTAAAATAACATTTATAAAGAGCTTAGCACATTTATAACTATATAGCTCCTAGCAGATAGTTGGGGTTGGAACTACATTAATGTTTACTACTACACTATTATTATTATTATTATTAGCAATAATAATAATAATAATGTATTCTTTCCTTAACAGCCAAACTCTTAGAAAGTAGTAGTAGTAATAGCAACAGCAGCAGCAGTAATTTTGTTGTATTTCAGTCATGTCTGACTTTTCATGACCCCATTTGGGATTTTCTTGACAAAGATACTGGAGTGGTTTGCCATTTCCTTCTCCAGCTCATTTTGCAGCTCTGGAGACTGAGGCAAATAGTAGTACCAGTAGCAAGCATTATTAATATAGCATTTTAACATTGAGGGTGGCCACTTCCTAGGCTTCATTCTTGTTGATCTCTTTTGACTGGCCTTGCTCCTGAGGCTTCTCCATTCATTAGGTTTTTCTGACATATTCCCTGCTTCTCTTGCTACCTAATTGAAACTTCTTATTAGATTAGCCAAAATGTGATGTTATTTTTTGGGGGGGACTTCATTGAAATATGCTTTCCCTGGAAAGACTTACATGAACTGGTGCTAAGTGAAGGGAATAGTATCAAGAGAAGATTGTACACGGTAGCAAGAGTATGTGATGATCAACTGTGACAGATTGGCTCTTTTCAACAATAAGGTGATTCAAGGCAATTCCAATTGATTTGTGATAGAAAATGCCTTCTGCATCCAGAGAGAAAACTATGGAGACTGAATGTGAATCAAAGCATAGTATTTTGTTGTTGTTGTTTGCTTGCTTGTTTTTTCTTTTTCATCTTTTTTTTCTCTTTGATTTTTCTCACATAGCATGATGAATATGGAAATGTTTAGAAGAATTGTACATATTTAACCTATATTGGATTGCTTGCTGTCTTGGGGAGGGGAAAGGAGAGGGCAAATCTGGTACGCCATGTTTTACAAAGATGAATGTTGAAAACTATTTTTGTATGTATTTGGAAAAATAAAATATTATTAAAAAATAAAAATAGTACCCCCCCAAAAAAGATATATTTCTTTCAAAATATACAGAAGTAATTGTCCTGTATTCTGTTCTAAGACCACATCCAGAATATTGTGCTCAATTCTAGGGTGCCATAGTTTAGGAAGAATAAGTTAGAAAGTGTTCAGAAGAGGACCACTAGGATGGTAAAGGAGGATCTTGCATCTAAATTATGTTAGGACCAATTGAAGAAATTGAGGGAGAGAGAAGGGAAGCCAAGAAAGGGGGCAGTTAAACTTTCTCTGTTTGGACTTAGAGGTGGGCAAAATCAAGAACAATGGAGGGAAATGGAAGAAATAGATGGATATAGTGGAAAATTTATAAAGGATATTGAGGCAAAGTTAGACTACACGTCAAAGGGGGAAAATAAAATTCCTAACAATGACAAAAATTAGAATGGATTCTCCCTCATTGAAGGTCAAAGCAGAAGCTAGATGAGCACTTGTTGGGTATGCTGTAGTGGGAATTCTTTTTGATTATACTTTGGACTAAAAAGCAGCAGAGATTCCTCCAACTCTAAAATTATATGATTCTCTCTACCTTTTGTTCTGGCTTGATGAATAGTGTGTGTGTTTGTGTGTGTGTGTGTGTGTGTGTGTGCTCCAAGACTCTATTTTGAGTTCTATTTTCTTTTTTGCACTCTCTTGGTTATTTTATGTGATTCATTACTTCACTTATCATCTTGGTGCTGGTGTCTTATGAACATATATCTCCATTCTTTATCTTTCTCCTATACTCCAATCTCATACCACCAAAAACCTACTGGACATCTCTGCCTAGATGCTCTATGGGCATCTTGGACTCAATATATCCCAAACAGAATCCCTTATCCTTCTTGCTCCTCTTGATAACTTTCCTATTTCTAACCAGTTATTCAAGTTAACAAACTTGCATCCATTCTCAACTCTTCTCTCTCTCTCTCTCTTACTCATTTCAACAGCTGACAAACTTGGTTGATGCTACTTTACCTCTTCAATATCTCTAGATATCTAGGGGCTACAGTGGATATAGTGCTGGGCTTGGAAGAACTGAATTCAAATCTGGGTTCAAATACTTGCTAACTGTGTGACCCTGGACAAATAACAAAACTTTCTCTATTTCATCTTTCTCATATGTAAAATAGAGAAAATAATAATACCTACCCCTCAAGGATGTTGTATCAAATCAGATTGTATTTGTAAATTACTATGTAAACTTCAAAGAACTATATAAATGCTATATATTATGAATATCTCTATCATTATTATTAATAGATACATGCCTTTTTCTTACAGAGCCATCTTCCTAGTTAAATCCTCATCATCCTTGCTCAGGATAATAAATAAGCTTCAAGTTGATCTCCTTGATTCAAGACTCCCCTTTATAATACATTATCCACCAAGCTATTAAATTGTTATTGCTTTAAATATAGATTTTATCATGTTCTCTCTCAAAAAACTTCAGTGGTTTCCTATTTTCTTAAGAATAAAATATAAACTCCTCTCTTTGGCAGGTAAAGCTCTTCACAATCTGGTTCCAATCTATTTTTATAGATATTTCACATTATGCTCTTTCACACACTCTTTTCCAGCTAAACTGACTTACCATTATTCTCTATACATGATATTCCATTTCTAAAATCTGTGTCTTACCATAGGCTGTCCCCCTTGGTTTTCATCTTCACCTATTTAATTCTCTAGTTCATTCAAGGTTTGGCTCAATGCTCATCTCTTATATGAAGCTTTTTCTGTTCTCCTCATCCCTAGTTGTTGATGCTCACCCACTATTTTGACAATCACTGTATTGAGTTCTGTGGTAGATGCAGAAAAAAATGGAACCAAAATATCTTTTCCTTCTTTAGTTGAATAAAAACTTTTACCTGTATCACAGATAGATTAAGTGTCCAATTCACTTTATTAGAATAGCTAACTGCTAGATAAAGCTATTAACCCATTTATTTTGCTGTGCAGAGAAATAGCTCCATCAGTGCTATTCTAGCATAATTTCCACTTACTAACACAGAGGTCAAGTTGGCTTGGGTCCTATGTAAATAGGTGAATCATCCATTAGTATTTGTGAAATATCCATACAACTCCTATATAGTATATCCAAACCTCACTGTATCAGTGAAGAATTCCTAATTTACTTCCAAGACATTCAGATGAACATGAATGTTATTTCTCAAGAAGTGACCCAGATTCTTTGCTAGCCTCTCTAGGAAAGTACCTCCCCAGCAAATCTTGTGGTTCTAGAAAACTAAAGACAACACTGAATTAATGAAAGGGATGGAAGAACTTCATGGAAATGTAGATTTGTTCCATTTTTCAAGTGTTTGAGATTCAGCAAAACATCAGATTTGTTTTGCTTTTCACCACTAGTGTCTAAATAGATGGTTTCTCAAAGATATGCAAATCATACACTGTATTTCTTATTTAATTTATTCCTAAATCACAGTCTAATAGTTTTAAGTGATTGCTGTCTAGGCAGTTTTCAAAGACCTTACCATACAGATTTAAAGTATCTTTTCTGTGGAAAACTAAGTAGGTGACTTTTGTTAAAAAAAAAAAAAAAATTTGTTCTCAAAGTCAATTTTTTTTTAGCCTTGTATTTTCTTGCATCTTCACCCAGGAGTTGCAGAATTTTAGGAGGCACTCTTTCACCCAATCAATTTGCTAAGGTTGGTCAATGTACATTGTAGCTTTCAAATCATAGAAGAGCTAGGAAAAATCTAAAGTCAAACTAATGCCATTTGACTTGAAAGATGGTCACCCACACTTATAGGTGTTGCTATATTACCAACAAGAACTTTGGATTCCAAAAAATTGTGACATCCAAGTCCACCTGAAAGTGCTCACCAGTTAGACCTGATGTATTCTTTCCACCAAAATAGCAGTATTGATGATTTATTATCTGAACCACTGGAAGGGGCACTGACATCTATGAAATCTCAGATTCACTGAATTAGAAATAAGGAGCCAAACAAAAAACAAAACCCAAAAACTTTTCTGGTTTTGTTTTTTGTTTTTTCTGACTTGGACCAGTTCCTTCTAAGATTATTCATAGTATCAATAAGATTTCTAAGGTACAATCCTGTCACATACTACAATTACTGATATAACCATAGCACTTAAAAGCTTCAAAGGATCTTGAAGGATTATAAGGTTTTCACAGTGATGAACTTCTTGGGACATGATGGAAAAATCAGAGAAGTTCCAAAGTAGTGCAGTGAGACTGTAAATTAGGAAGCACATAGAAAGAACAATGTTATACAAAAGACAAACTTATTATGTCTCCAAATTTTGCCTATAAAAGCCTTTTCTCATACCTGGTCCCACAATATTTTGATGTTCCTAGGGGGAAAAAAAGCAGCAGAGGATAAAAATTCCATGCAAAACCAAAATGTGATTAAATGACCAAATAGAAGACATGGTCAATAGTGTCCATTTTAAATTCAAATTTTTTTAAATCAACTAAAAAGTGATATCATAAGCAAATTAGGGGAGCATGGAATAGTTTACCTGTCAGATCTATGGATAAGGGAAGAATTTATGACTAAACAAGAAATAGCATTATGGGACACAAAATGGATAATTTTGCTTATATAAAATGAAAAAGTTTTTGCACAAGCAAAACTAATGCAAGTCAAGATTAGAAGGAAATCAGAAAACTGAGGAAATTTTTTCAGAGAAAGTTTCTCTTTCTTATTTCTTATATGGACATGAGTCAAATTCATGAGTA
This sequence comes from Myrmecobius fasciatus, assembly GCA_023553655.1. Lineage (NCBI taxonomy): Eukaryota > Metazoa > Chordata > Mammalia > Dasyuromorphia > Myrmecobiidae > Myrmecobius > Myrmecobius fasciatus. Next base: position 48,661 of record JAJPUD010009214.1, on the reverse strand, counting down.
CCAATCATTTCCCAATTGATAAGTAGTCAAAGAAAATGAACAGATAGTTTTCAGATGAAGAGACCAAAGCTATCTATACTCATGTAAATTGCTTTTCATTAATAGTCTAAAATGAAAAGATGTTGAATACCTTATTGAGGATATTCTAGAGGGCATAATTTATCCAGGGATTATTAAAAGGTCTTCCATAACTTAGAGAAATATGTCCTCTCCTCTAATAAAATATCTACCCTTGTCATTTAGAGGACCTAATTATGATCATAAATCTTATTTGACCAAGATATCAACCAGCAAATCATTTCTGAGCCCCTATTCACTGCAAGATGAAATTTTTAGTCCCCATGATTTTTTAACACTTTATTGGGCATACCCGAATAAAAAGTGATGGAGAATCTATTTACCTTCCCTATGGATCATTGGGATTTGTCCTGTATGTGAGACGAATCTGACATATTTGTGTCTTTGTCACCTTGAGATGACTAAAATAATTTCAGGATTGATGCAAGGGTGAGCTTCCATATTGACATTGAATGAGGCATGTCTGACACAAAGGATTAATCCTGGATGAAGCATCTGAGACTTTGATAGGTTAATCTAACATAGTCTGAAAAGTTTGAATAAATCCAAAGTTCAACTAAACAGATGTATAGAAAGGGAAAAGAATGGAAACCTCCTTTTAGCACTCAATGTAAAAACTCTTCAAAGACAAGCGTAACAAAATTAGAATGCATTAGAAGCTGTTGTGGTTTTTGTTGTTTTTCCTTTCTTCTCGAAGAGGACTAATGATATCTATAAACAGGAAAAGATGAGAAATGATTACAGTTGTGTTATTGAATATATGTGGGGATGGTGGTGAAGTTGTCTTTTGGAAAAAAGTAAAAAGGCTAGATATATCTATCAAGATTTTTGAAGAATTAAAGGTTGATACTAACATGATACTAATCATGTCAAAAGGAAAAGCATCAGAGATGTTGACGTGATAAAGAAATGCTGATCAAAGAAGCTTTGAACTGTACCATTTCCTCACTAGATCAGGTTAGCAATGTCAAGAAAGATACAGATAATGAATAGAGCATGGTGTCATCAAAGTGCTGATACCAAAGTTTTCATCCTTGGGAAAAAGGTATATTTATCACTAAGATGAATGAAGTAGTTGAATAGGATGGTAATACCTGAATCTTAGTTTATCATTTCCACAAGAGTTCTAAGGAACACATGAGTTGCAGGAGAAACAAGAGGAGAGTGACACTTCCTTTTGGACTAATAAAATTCTTTTCCCCTGAAGGAATATGTCATTCATGTTTTCTCAAGCTCCATTTCATTACACTCTCCTTATTAGGATTCTGGTAAAGCCCTAAAAAAAGCAAGCCTACTACCTCGGATGAGCATTGAAAAGAGAACTTAGAGAGAAACTTCCTCAGTACAGAAGGCCCTGTGAGGAAAGTGTCTAAACCATTGCAAGGGAAATGATCATGGGGAGAAGGAACAAGGAAGGAAGAATTGGAAAGGAGCTCATTTGTGCAATGAAAAGATCTTAAGAGTTCCATCTCAAGTCACTCCAAAGCACCCCTCATTCAGAAGGCAGGGTGTATCTGTCCCTGGTCATGCTAAAGAAAGAATAACCTGTCCTCTCAGAGAATTTGGCCCATGCCTCTACTCTACCAAATCCTGGAAAGATGTGGAACCCAAAGTGTCAGGCGGAGAGTGCAGTGGTAGGGAAAAGGCTTACCATCAATGTTTCCCTTAACCTGGGATATGAGAATGTAATCAAGAGAAGACAAAATTCAAATAACCAGAGGAGGTGACTGGAGGCTGAATGAGGGAGTAAAGGAAGTCCTGCTGTATTTGTGGAGTGTCATAGCACAAAGCAAAGCATATAGCCCAGAATGTGAAGCATGGGAGGACTATCAGGAGGATGGAGCTCACTCCTAGAGATCAAGCACTCTGGAGTAATCTGCAATTGTCCTATTGTAGTACAATTGTGGCCTTCTGAAGTCCCTCTTGCCAGATGCTTGATTGCTTCCTCTATAGTACTGCTTCCTCCTAACCACATGTTCTTTGGGTTTTGTGTACAAGGCTTTATTCCTTTGTTATAATTGTCAACATGTTGACATCAAGTGGGTTAAATGAAATGACTTATGATGATTATTTTTTCCTCCAGGAATATTGGTTTTTCAGCATCTTCCCTAAAGATATGTGTTTATAGGATATATTTCTTGTCCTGGTTACATTTATGTGTGCTATAGATACATTGCATTGTTCTTCTGGTGGCATAACCACTCAACAATATTTCCTACTATAATCAACATGTTGCTTTCTTCTTTTATATGCCCATCTTTAAATACTGTATACAAGTGAGGGAAATGCTGGATAGTATTAAAGAGAATCTGGTGGATTCAGTTCTCTTCCTCTTTCACATAACAGTCCTGAGTCATGTTCTGTTTACTAGTGGTAAGCCATGAAACATGCCAGCTGATTTGGAAGAATACAGTAGTGGGAGGAAGCATGGCAATGATTAGCACTTAGAGCTAAGAGTCAGGAGTCTCAAGATGTAACATCTCAAACCAATGTATTCCACTAACTATGCTTTTGAATGCCAGAGAACAGCTTGCCTGAACTCTGAGCATTTCAGAGTACTAATTTCCACATTTAGGATATTACTGACAGATCACAAAGGAACATTGCAAGAACATAGCCAAGAATTTGATGACCCACAAAATCATGGACAAATGATAGATAAATAATTACAAGTTTCCATGATAGCCCACAAAGGCAATTTGAACCCAAAATATAAATTAATTTGATAATGCTAATAAATTTTATTCCTAAATGATTTGAATGGGATAAAATTTATCTCCAAGGGTCATTTCCCCAGTATCTGTTGTGATGTGTACTTCAGTTTTATTCTTCCTACAAAGCAGAGAACTCAAAATTTCTGGCTAATACCGTATCTCTACTTGGTTACTTCATTAGCATATTTGTAATTTGAGCAGTTACTCACAACAAACGTATTTCTTTCTTTTTTCTTTTTCTTCCTTCTTTCTCTCTTTCTCTCTCTCTTTTCTTTCTTTCTTTCTCTCTCTCTTTCTTTTTCTTTTTCTTTCTTTCTTTCATTTAAAGCAACTTGGCTTCCTCCTCCCAGAATTCCTTTCCCCCACATTCTCTGGCAGGAAGTTACTCCTCTGTTGATTTTACTAATATAATAAACAAACCTCCTTTAACATACAGAGTGGTAACGACTGTGATTTCCTTCCCACCTCCTATAGAGAGAACGTAGTTGAAGCTAGAGGAAACAGAGGACTAGGGTTAAAGCCCTGATTCTGTGTGAAAGGAGCTCTGAGAAAAGCTGCTTCCTAGATAGGCAGAAAATAGCTGAGGAAATAATCCATTGGGTCTCTTGTGCTCAGAAAAATGAGTTAGAAACAACGGAAAGGGTTCATTGAACATTTATTTTGCAAATAACAAAGGATAAGAGGTCCCTTGATGATTGCCATCCCTCCCCCCCTGCCCAGGGCTACTGTAAGTCTAGGTACAGGTGCTTATATTTGAACTTTCTATATCTGTTTTTTCATGTATGGGGAAATGATCATATGTGAGATACACAAGCTTCAAGTGAAAATGTTTTACTATGAACTCAGCCACTGTAATTAAAGCTCTAGACTTTCCTTCCTCAGGACAAGAGAGAGGTTGAATGGGTAAAGAAACTTCACAAATATGGAGGTTTGAGGTCAACACAAAGACTGAACTTGAAAAAGGACATGATACTCTAGAAAGGAAGAAAGAATCATAAAATAGCAGGAGCAGTGGCAAAGAACAAATATTCTTTGCCAAACTGTTTTCTAGGTGTTGAGTAGCCTAGTTTGTGTGACTTGCCACTTTTGTGGCAATCACTTTAGTGGTTGAATGGAGGCAGGTTGGAATGAAGAGAGAGTTGAAGTAGAGAGACCCACCAGCAGGTTATTGCAATGGTCCAAGCATAAGGTGATGGAAGCCTGCATTAGAATGATGGCACTGTCAGAGGAGAAAAGGGAATATATATGAAAGAAGTTAAAAAGATGAAATTGATAGGATTTGGCAATAGATTAGATATTGGGGTGGGGGTTGAAAGATAATGAGGAATCCAGGATGTTTCTTAGGGTATCACCCTGAGGGATAGGAAGATAGCATTGCCTTCTATAGTAATAAGGAAAAGGGAGGAGATGTAGGGGGAAAGATAATGAGCTTTATTTTGGACAAGCTGTTGGACATTTGGTTCAAGATGTCTGAAAGGAAGTTGGAGATACAAAATTAGAGGTCAGCAGAGTTTGGAGCAGCATATATAGATTTGAGAATTATCAACACAGTGATAGTAATTAAATCCATGGGAGATAATGAGATCAAGTGAGGTAGTAGAGAGGAAGAGAAGAGAGCTCAAAACAGAAACCTTAAGAACATCTAGAGGGTGTGATCTGGAAGAGGATCCAGTAAAGAATCCAGAAGAGGAACAGTCAGATAGGTAAAAGGAGAACCAAGATAAAGCAGTGTCCAGCAAACCTAAAGAGAAGAGAGTGTGAAGGAGACAGGAATCAATGGTGCCAAAGGCTGCAGAGAGGTGAAAGAAGGAGAATTAAGAAAAGATCATTGGATTTGGCGACTGAGAAATCATTAATGACTTTTGAGAGAAGATTTCGGTAAAATTGTAAGGGGTTAAGAACAGAATAAGAGGAAAAAGTGGAGGCACTTATTATAGATGATCTTTTCAAATTTAGCAGAAGAGATATGGGATATTAGTTATCAGGATGTAAGGATGTATTGTTTTTTTCCTTCAGGGATAGAAGAGACATGAGCATTTTTGTAGGAACTAGGAAATGAACCAAAAGACAAAAAGAGATTGAAAAATAAGTGAAAGAATGGGGATGACAGAAGGAGTGGATCTTTTGGAGAAAATGGGATGGAAGAGGATCACTTGAACAAATACAGGGATTAACTTTAAACTAGCCTTAAGACAGTTTGAAATCTTAGGACAGCAAGTATTTAGCAAAAAGCATTATTCTCTCCTTAGAAAACTTTAGTCACTAGAGGGCAACATGATACATTCCAGTTCATGTGTTCCTGTTCCAAAAAGAAAGTATAATAGACAGTTAAGGTGGGAGGACCCACAAGTAAAGGCAATATGTTGTTTTATGGATGATGTAGTGTTTTTATTTCCTAGCACTACAGTGATATATTGTGCAAATGTTTTCTTCACTGAGCTTGTTGACAAGTTTGATACTTGGCTCTGCCACTGGTTTGTTTGGGCAAGTCATTTGATCTTTTGTTGCCTCAGTTTCCTTATCTGCAAGGTAAAGATTATAATCTTACCTCAAGAGATGACATGAAAATTAATTAGATAATGTCTGGAAAGTGCAATAATAACTGTAAAACTTAGACTTGATGGGAAAACCCCATTAATGATAGTAGTGTATAATAATAGAATTATTCAGTCCACATTTATGGAGGGTATATTCATTTCAATTCCATGAAATTTAGAAACCTTATTATTAGGACTTAGTAAAAATATAAAGATTAAAAAAGTGATATACTTCCTGCCCTCAAGGAGCTTATATTCTGACATGGTAATCAATGGAGGACTGAATGTGAAGTTGGAGGACCTGGATTCAAATCCTAATTTACTACTTGTCACTTGTGTGAATACTAAATCATTTAACCTTTCTGGGATCCATGTTGCTCATCTGTAAAAAGAGTATGTGGGATGGACTACCAAAAAAAAAATCCTGACTGAAGCCAGAATGAGATTAAAATATAATTGAGAAACATTTAACAAGATAAAATAAAAATGCAATACAACATAGATGATGTTAATTTGTGGTTTTGTAAAACAATGTGCCATGGTCAGGGATCTATTTCTATTTGAGTCTGATATCACTAGACTAGATGATTTCTAAGGTTCCTTGTAGCTCTCTATCTACTAGTCAATAAACATTTATTTAAGTGCCAATGTGTGAGGCGATGTGAGAAGTTCTGAGGATAAAAAAAGAAACAAAATACAATCAAAGAACTCACCATTTAATGGGGTAGACAATAAGCAAACAAACATATATAAATAAATTATACACAAGATTAACAGGAAATAAGAAAAGGAAAGCACATGAATTAAGAGGGATTAAGAAAGACTTCCTGTAGAACAGAATTTAAATATTTTGTTCAAGACATTTTTATGAAACTCGGGGTATATAGATAAATAAAATAGGTATACAAATCAAACATTTACTGATAAAAAAATCATAATTTTATGATCTCATATTCAGTTAATGATCCAATAAGGTGTCAAGACTCACAGTTTTAAAAGTTTTGCTGTAGAAGATGAGATTTTAGTTGAGACAAAGCCAGTAGGTGACTATGAGGAGGGAGAGTATTTCAGGCAATGGGGGATCCCAAGAGATAATGTGTCCATTTATGGAAGAGCAAAGAGGACAATGTAGCCTCCAATCACTGGATTGAAACATGCATGGGGGTAATAAGGTGTAAGAAGTCTGCAAAGATAGCTCTTGGATAAGTAGAAGTAGACAAATAGTTGGACATCTTCCACTGAAGTCCTACTTTGGTGCATCACAGTACCACAAAGGAGATTTGGGTGCTCAAAGACTGAACATTCTATCAGAACCCATCGGGCTTTTCCAACCTAACTCTTTCTCTTTTTCTCATACATACTCATAACTAACTTTCAATATCACCACACAAATACACACAGTTATAAGTGACTAACCAACCCAACCACCTACCAAGTCTGCCTATGAAAATTCTTCCTTTCCTTCAAAGTTCAATCAACACTAGTCCCAAATCTTCCATTAAACATTCCCTGAAGCCTTCAGGTGGAAATGATAGCACAGAAGGTTAGACTTAGAAGTGACTTTTGTAATCACCTTATGCAGAGAAAAAAAGGTCAGGGAATTGTCTCCATCTCCTTTAAATCTGTCATAGGTCTTTACAAAGACTTCCCTTTGACCTTATTTTATAAATACTATACTTTTAAAAATAATAATAACATAATAATGATAGCCAGCATTTCTGTAGTGCCTTAAGATTTGCAAAGCACTTTGCATATCATCTCATTTGATTTTTACATCCCTGGGAGGCAACATGTATACCTTCTCCTCCAAAATCACTGCTCACTATTTCCACAGAGATTCTGATGTCATTTGCCTGGGCTTCTTTCTCAAATGATTTGCCAACTGCAGCTGTTTTCTTCTACAATGCCTTCTTCACTGCTGCTGTCTCCTACTTCTTCCATAAATTGCAGGTCATATGTTGGCTTCTTTCCTACATTGGAGTGGTGGGAGGGAGTAGTGAGAACTATTTTGTGAAATAGCCAATAGCCACAGGCAATTTCAACTCTTTTGTTAGTCCAACCTACAGTCATAGACAGTCAGCAAAAAGCCCTTAGGATGTCTGTCTTTTTAATAACTTTGCTTCTGTCTCAATAACCGATTTCCCCTAGGCCTGCCTGCAATTTGAATCAAGGTGAGAAAATTCCTTTGAACTCCTCTAATGCTTCTGGCATCCATTACTGGACTATACAAATCACCCTACAATTCGCTTTAGTTAGACTGGAGGGCAAGTGGAACTAGTAAATCTTGTCTGGTACTCTTGCAGTTATACTCTATTTATGGCTCTTCCTACCCAGTTGCATTCCTGTACAGTATTCAATTCAATTCAATTTAACAACTACTTACTGTGTTTTAGGCACCAAGGATAAAGAGACAAAAATGAGCACACACATATATGTATATTATATCTCAGTCATTTCTCAGCTGTGTCTGACTCCTTTTGGTTCTATTTGGGGTTTTCTTGGCAAGAATACTAGAGTGGTTTGCCATTTCCTCCTTCAACTTATTTTATAGATAGGAAACTAAGGCAAACAGGGTTAAGTGACTTGCTCAAGGTCCATAACAGTTATTAAGTGTCTGAGGCCAGATTTGAACTCAGAAAGATGAGTCTAGGCCTGACACTATCTACTGTGCCAGCTAGCTGCCCCAGTACACACACACACACACACACACACACACACACACACACACACACACCAGACATACATATACACACACAGAAACAGAAAAACATACCTTCAAATATTCCCCACCATAAGAATACATTTGTTCCAAAAATCCATGTACTAAATATATGCAAGTATATACAGATATATTTATGCAATCAAATATTGGCAAATATTAGTCAAATCTGGAAGAGATACTGCCAAGTTATTGATATTTGTGTTTTTAAAATTCATCTTTGATATGAGTTTGTATGTATCTTGCACACTTTTAAAGAAGGACCTGTCAAAGATTATGCTTCACTGGCATAGCCCTAAAATAGCCAGTTTCCTTTCAGTGGAGTATGAAAGTAGGACTTCAGAAAAAATAATGGTATCCTGAAATAATATAAAGCTAGATACAGATATAAATATAGATATCCATATATATGCACATATACATAGTTATATATAGACACATATAGTTATGTACATGCACATATACATATATATATTTATACACATATATACAAGTATTTTATCATTCATTTCTTTACATTTTTTTCACTTATTTGAAATATCTTTGGTTTCATTAGGTACTTCATCTTTCCATCAGTATAGAGAAATCCCTCCATATCACCTACATGGTTTATTGTGAACAAAGAATTCCTCAGCTAGGGTCCAACTCTGGTGAGAAGCCTCTCTGAACTTAGCTAAGTTAAGGTTTGGTCCTGCAATAGCAAACTTTGGACTCCTTTTCTAGAATTTTTTTTTTTTTTTTTTTTTTTGCTTTTTGCTGAGGCAATTGGGGTTAAGTGACTTGCCCAGGGTCACACAGCTAGGAAGTGTCTGAGACCAGATTTGAACTCAGGTCCTCCTGACTTCAGGGCTGGTGCTCTAACCACTGCGCCACCTAGCTGCCCCCTTTTCTAGAATTTTTCTACCTAGCAGAGCCTGTCAGAGCTTGCACTACAGGGCACAGCAGCCTTCAGGAACCTAGTTGTATCTCCATACCATAGTAACAATGAGGGAAAAGAAAGAATCTTCTTATTGTCCTCAGCTGCATTCTAGAGAATGAGTAAATTGGCAAAGAAGGTGTGAAATGATTTTCTCTATTTTCCACTAGCATTTTATAAGACACTGGAAGTCACTGGTGAAATGACAGCTCCTGGCTGGGAAATGGATGCATTGTGGCTTTCTCAGATGAAAAAAGGTGTCTTATTGTTCTTGTTTCTGGTCTGATGCCAGAAGGCTGTTTGAGAGGCTCACTTTCAAGTTAGTACCCCCACATTACATAATTGGCACATACACCTGAACGACCTCTTGCTGCCAGCAAGGTAGCATATAACACATCCCTTTATTTATTGACAGATGAAGTAGCACATTGAGAGGCAAAGATGGAGAGGCATGCCAGCATGAAAAAGGCTTTTGAAGAATGCAGGTGTATGAAGGTAGAGTACATGTTTACATGCTATTCTGGAGCATTCTGAAGACTGTTCTTTGTCTTTGCTCTGCACCTAGGGGTATTGTTATTATTGTTGTTTGTCCTTCATTTTCAAAGAGACCAATGATATCAGGAGGGCGATGTCTTGACTTGCAAGTGGATTTAAGTGAGGAAGAGCTCTTCAGCCCTGCTCTTTCTTTTAGGGTCTTTAGAAACTAGTGGTAAGATGGCCCAGGATGTAGTGGGAGACCTTGGCCTTTTTGAGCTACAGGTTTTCTCAGATTTCAATTTCTCTGAGGCATACCTATTCAGTAGTTAAAGGCTAAGTAAGAATTCAGGTGAGAGAGATCATTCTTTGCCACAATTGCTACCTAGCCTTAATCAATTAATTAGTTCTCAATCAAATTGAGAACTAAAAGATCTTATTTTAAAAAGGCCAAGGTCCCCCATTGCACCCAGGACCATCTCCAGTCATCCTGATCTATATCTTGTCACTGGACCCAGATGATTCAGGAGGGGAAAGTGAGGCAGGTGACCTTGCTCAACCCTCTTTCACTTATATCCAATCCCTTTGCATGTCATAGCATCACCTCTCCGATGTCATGGTCCTTTTTGAGAAGCAACAACAATAACAAGAACTGAGGTAAAGGATGATCTACTTTCCTTCACAAAAGAATTAATCAGAAAGGGGAAGATCTTCAGAATTTCTAACCAGAACAGAAACAATTAGTATCTACACTCACTCTTAGTCATCAAATCCCCCAAAATGAATGAGTTAGACTTGAGCTGAGGGCTATTATTTGATAATCAATGGAAGCCAGAATGATTTGGGTTTAAAGGAATAGTCAAATAGCTCCATTAAATCTTATATGGGTTATATGAAAGCTTGAAAACTCTGAAAAAAGTTATACTTCAAGAATTCATGAGTGAAAATTACATAAGAGAAGATATGGGGGTAAAGGAAGAATGTTCCAGCTATGGGAAATAATGAACGGTTTGAAGCAATCCTATTTGGTCCTATGAAGAAGGTAAAATTATAAAGGATATTGACCTAAAAGAATGATAGCTGGGCATTATGGGTAAAGCGGTGGACTTCAGAAACCCAGGCTCATATCCATCTTGTAATGATACCCTGAAGGTTTATGATTAGAGTCTTAGGATATAGTACTGTATTGAAACAAATCTGTGACATTTGTTTTTGCATATCTCCACATATATATGTTTAATGTATTCACATATACTGAAATATATCAGATAAACATAGGAGCCTGAGAGAATAGATTCTAGAATTAGACTAGACATCAGAGGGCATGTCATTTAAACCCTTCATTTTGCTGATGAAAAAGCAGTATCAAAAGGAGGTGTTGTGAGGATCCCAAGAATGGTGCTGATGTCCCACTACCTCCATCAAAGCTCATGGAGGTGACCTGGATTTGCAAAGGCTTCACAAGTCCTGGCTGGCCCTACTAATATCAGTACCTAATCACATCTTAATGCTCCCTTGCATTGTTATTCAATAGGTTCACATTTGTCTCATCTTTCCTATTAGAACATGCTGGAAAACAAGGAACAATGCTGCTTGTAGGGAGGAGATCTAGACTTCTGATTTTATGAGAGTAGGGAGCATTTAATATGGAAACTGCCCTCACTCAAGTAGAGAAGCATCTTTTGTGTAACTTAGAGTCTTAGGGAGTTGCTTGGGCATACTGAGAAGATCAGGGATTTGTCCATGGTTATGGGTTTAGAATACATTTGAGACAGGTCTCAAAATCAGGTCTTCCCAATTCTAAGGCTGGCTGTCTACCCATACTGCTGTACTGCAGTGGGAGTTGCAAAGATGGGGTCCACAAATAAGATTAGTTTTGGAACAAGGGCATTATGTTAAAAATCTGGAAACATACTCTTCAAATTTGTACAAATTTCTCCATTTCTCCCACTTGTACCATGTAACCACAGCACCTGTCAAATTTCCATATTACTTATATTATTACTTATAATACAATGACATAGATAAATTGATAACCCTTTAAATAATTCTCATGACTCACAAAACCATCATGGGGCATATTTATTCTGTGCAAAATAGGCTATGACCATGTGTAGACAGCCAGTCTTTTAAGTTTATTTTCAACTCTGCAGTATTTCCTTTGGAGAGTTTGTGTTCAGCTTGTTTAGAGGCCATTTGCTAAAATCTAGACATGAAAATAAACAGGGAAAAATAACAATAATAAGGTTATTTCTTCCCTGACAGACTGTGAGTCAAAGTTTTCTGGTTCCTGGCCTTTGAATGTTAACTACAAGCATCAGCCTTGGATTGTAAAGACTACTGTACTGAAATGAGTGATACAATTGCAGAGGAAATGGATACCTTATAGCAAAGCTTCCTCTTCCCATCCCTATCTCCCAAAAGGCAAGAGAAAGCAATTGCTTTCTGCCACTATCCTAATATTGATGCTTCCTTCCTGTGCTTGGCTTACCATGTGCCACATTCTATGGCTTTTGCTGGTCTCCAGAACCATAGTTCAGAAGAAGGGGCCAGTTCCTTCAGACTTTTAGGCTGTGTGCTCTCTTTTACCAAAATAGTCTTATCTCTGCCTCTCCCTTTTTAGTCCTTACTTGTTCCATAAATACACAAAAAAGAAAACATCCATATTTATTGAACAAGATTCTCATGCCCTAAAGTAATTAATCTGATCTCATTTTCAAAGAAAGAAATCCTTTAAAAGCATGGTGTGCTTACTAACTGTGTGACTCTGGACAAGTCACTTAACCCAATTTCCTGACCAAACAAAAGAAGCATAGTGTTTAAACTCCCATGATGGGACTGTTTAAGCTTGGATTGACCTTTCTTCAGGCCTACTGATGGCTGAGGAGGATTCTTGAGTTATGTTGGGCACAAGGGACTGGCTTGCTACTTCCTATTGCCTCCATGCTTAGGCCAAGGGGATAGAGAGCTCAGATTCTGAAGGTCTACTAAAATATTTATCATAAAGGACAGAGGCTTGCACTCATCAACATTTACAAAAAATACTATTTCTGTCCTCTTTAGTTATATCTCAATGAAAGCAATTTGAAATATGACTAGGAAGTATTAGCTTTCTGATTTTATTACTTCTTTTGAGTTGACATAATCCAAATTTCCACATCCAGGAATCTCCAGCCTCTTGATTTTATCTAAGGCCAAATATCATTATCCCCACTGCGTGGGAAATAGAAACATCTTTATTATTCCAATTTGGCAATAAGATTGAAAGTTAGGAAGTTAAGCGGCATCTTCCATTATTTCAACAAAGTTAGTTCTGGCTAAAAGTTAGTTTTGGCTCTTCTTCAGGGAACTGATTTTTCAGTCCAAAGTTTATAAAGCAAATAGATAAAGTTAAAGCTTCATGGAATGTTTTCAATATAATGCTATTCATAAGTAAGAAGGATTAACCAGATAATTTTTGGTGAGCCCATTTGAGATCATAAGTGTATATGGGAAGCATGCAGGTACCACAGATTGTTTTTGTTAAGATTTCTGAGGAGTAGGTTACTGGAGTAAGCATTAAATCACAGATATTAAGCCCAGATTTTTCACAGCCCATGTATAACAATTTGGTGTTTTAGCCTAATTTGGCCACACTGTTTTCATATTGTGAATAAATATGAAGAGTAGTGATATAACAATAACTCATTTATGTAATGTAAAATTCTCTCTCAAATATGAGAATTTCATATTCTCAAAAATGAAAATGCTTTCAAAGTCATTGACTTTGAAATCTTGCAGAATACAATCTCAATCATTCTGTCCTCAGACATTTATTGGCTCTGTGACTCAGGCAAGTCATTTAACCTCTCTTTCCTTAGTGGTAAAATGTGGATGATAATAGCATTGATCTCTTGGGATTGTTGTAAGGAGTATTTGAGATACTATTTATGAAACACTTGGCATTTTCCCTGCACATCCTTCTCTTCAAGTAAAGGCTGGACAATTCTTTCTTTGGGATGCAATAAAGGGGATTCTTGTTCAACAATAGTTGAATCAGGTGGCTTTTTGAGTCCCTCCCAATACTGAGATTCTGGGACTCTGAAAAACCAGGTGACTCATGGATCAAATAGAGAAATTTGTGATGCATCATAACACAGTTAAATGAATATCTGACAAGTTGGATCATCATATATAAAGAATTATAGCAATCTTACCTAGGAAAGAATTCTCTCCAGGAAAGAAAGACTCTGCCATTGATCGTAAGTATGGAAAGGACTTTGGAGACCATCTAGTCCACCTCATTTTCTAGATGAAGAAGTTGATGTTTGTACAGATTAAGTGACAATATCACCTAGACGGTTCAATTCTGAGAGAAATGAGTCTTTCCTATATTAATAACCAATTATTGAATCAGGATTAAGGTTTTCCCTCTTATTTTCTTGGCCCCTGTAAACAACCTTTACATTCAGACATCAATCCCTGTAGGCTATTCAGACAGCCTTTGAAGTACAGGACTCATAATAAATTGACTTACCCAACCCAGAAAACAGATCTGATCAAAAGGTAAAGAAATTCTAGTTTAGGTAAAATGGTGAATTCTGGTCCATTGTAGAAGTGGAGTTCCCTTTGTGTCTAAATTACCCTAGATGAGAGGGGTGGTTTGACTATATAGATAAGTCTTTTTGATCAAAATGGGGTGATCAGTCATGTTCCCAGACCCTCATTAGAATAAGCCCACCTCTCATTATAATATTCATTCTCTTACTACTTGTTAACCAGAGTTAGATTTCTACCCTCAGAAACATGCACTCTTCCAAGAGTATATAAGCATTTAACAAGTTCTATGACTAGTCTTTGGTTTATGAAAGACAGCCAAATGACCCCTTTTATTAATTAACCACTATCAATAATTAATAAAACGATTATTTACCAGGAACTATGTCTCTCAAACTTTTTAGCGAGTTTCATATATGGGATTAGTAGTAAGAGAAAGTTTTGGAGGAGGATGGAAGAAGGAAAGCTGAGGATAACAGGTCTTAATAGATACATCTATAGAAAAGACTAGTACAGTGATTCTCAAAATGTAACCTAAAGACCTCCAAGGATCTCCAACATTCTTTTAATGAGTCTGTGAGTTCAAAACTATTTTAATAAGAATAGACAAAATAAGATGTTTTAATTTTCAATATGCTAAGTATCAATAGATACAATTTGCATAAATAAAAATTTTTTGAACTCTTCAATTATTTTTAAGAGTGTATAGGTATTCTAAGATTGAAGATATTCAACAGCTGGGTGGTACAATAGATAGTACATTCAAGTCAGGAAGATAGGAGTTTATATCTAGTCTTAGATATTTCATAGTTGAATGACTCTGGGCAAGTCACTTGGCTTTCATCTTCTTCAGTTTCCTCAATGGTATAAAAAAGAGATAATAATGGTTCTCATCTTATTGAGAAAATCAAATGAAATAATATTTGAAAAGCACTTATCCAGTGCCTGGCACATAATAGGCATTTGATGAATGCTTGGTTGCATTTCATTCCCTTCTTTCGATATAACTATAAATATATGATATTACCTATCTTCTTCCTCCTCTTCATTTAATGACCAGTTTAATAGTTTGTTCCCATACATCTATGAGATCAAGTAACTATGGAAGGATGGTATTCTTGACAGAGATGTGGTTGGAATAAGACAAGAGCCCATTTTAAATATGAGAAATAGCATAAATTGAAGCTGTGGAGGAGGAAGCAAAGAGGATGATATCTGGGAATGATGAGTCATCCAATTTGGCTCTATCACTGCATGTATGAGAGAATAGCATGACACAAGATTGGAAGTGTAGGTTAGAAAATATTATGAAGAGCTTTGAATGGTAAGCTATTTGAAAAAAATCAAAAAAGTGTCAACAGTGCTTTGTAGATAGTAAGCACTTGATAAATGCTTCATTCATTCATTTTTATAAAACCTGAGAATCTATTAAAGATTTACTACATGCAAGGCATTATGCTAGATACCAGAATCCAGAGACAACAACAAGAACAAACAAAAAATGGGCCTGTTTTTAAGCAGCTTACATTATACTGACTAATTTATATTTTTTTTTCAGTAGGGTGAAGTATTTTGAAATGATAATACTAATATATCAGTATGATATTACATAATAATAAAAATAACAATCTGCCACATTTTTTCTATTATGGTTAGGGAAGAATGATGGGCTTAGAATTGTAGGATTATAGATTCTGAGAAGCTCAGAACCCATTGAGTTAAACCCCTCATTTTATAGATGAGGAAACTGAGTCAATGGAGAAGATAAAAGACTTGCTCAGGACCACACAGCTATTAAATACTTGAGGCTGGATTTAAATCTCTGTTCTCTTGATTCTAAACTCATTGCTCTATCCCACTGCCTTTTCGGGTTTTTTGTTTTTTGTTTTTCTGGCTCTGACAATCACTTTCTATGCTGATACTGAGCAAGTCATTTGTATTTAGCTACATTTTTTATCTGTAAAATAAAAGCATTAAATTAGATTAGCCATATAATTCCATTTACAACAGTAAGTATTTGTTTAAAGTTTATTATGTTCTAGAAACTGAGAGCATAAAGATATTAAAAATAACCAAAACATTTTTATGCTCAATTTGCTTATATTCCATTGGAGAGATTTCTCTAAGCCCCTATTTGTCCTAAAATTCCAGTTCTGGGCCCAGGAATTGCACTACTTGGTATTTACAGAAAAGAGAGAAAGGCTAGAAAGAAAGCTTCAACATTTAACAAATATATACAACAAATATATTTGTGGTAGCAAAAAAAACTGGAAACAGAATGGGTTTTCAATGACTGAAGAATGGATAAACAAACTATCATATAAATATACCTTCATATATATGAATGTAATAGCATATGAAAAGGGAAGTAAGAAATGATGAGTAGAATAATTCAGAGGAAAATGAGATTTACATTAACCAATACAAAATGAAATATGCAGTACTGAAAGAATAATATATTCAGAGGCAACTGAATACTCAGTAGCCAGAAAAACAGTAATGACTCCAGTAAATAGATGGTAGACTGTTCTACAATTTATATTCTGCCACTGATATTTATTAATTGTAAGATCTTGGATAAACTAATTAACTTCCTCTGCCTCAGTTTCCTCATCTGATAAAAATGACTAAATGGTCTTCTGGATCCTTTCCAACTGTAGATACATGATCCTAGGAACAGATGAAGTATTCACTTCCCTCTTTTCATCTGAGAAGTTGGGGACTTCTAGAGTAGAATACTGCATACATTACCAGATATGACATTGATTTGGGTTTCTGATTAACTGCCTGTTTTTGTTTCAAGAGAAGGTTAGATTAGGAAGGAGTTAGGGAATGGGGTGGGTTCTATCTCTCCACACATAGCTGTGATAGAAACAAAAGGCATTGACAAGAAAATTTTAAAAATAAGAAATAAAAATAAAAACAACCAAGTTGTGGGAGAGTTATATCAGATTCTGGAGAGGTTTTGAAGAGACTTGCAATAGTTCCAACATTTACCAAGAAACTCACAGCCAGAGTAGGTTTGAGGGAATGGAGTGCCTAGGAGATAAAAAGATATCCCAGATTTATTGAATTAAGGAAAGTTAAGAAGGTGTTGCATCCAACTTCTTCCTTGAAAGTTCCCTTGGTATGGGGTTGGGGTAGAGTGGGATTTGTAGGGAATAGAGAGTTGGATTACAACTAATGGTACCAAAACTATGGCTTGACTATCTTTCTCCCCAGTCAAAAGGGTTGTGCAGTCTGTGCAAAATCCAGTGTGAGGTTTGCCAATGGGGCTCTTCCTAGGATTTAGCCTTAACTTGATATTAAAAAGCTATTCCCACAAGCAGACATTTCAGAACTACTTTTCTCAAAACTGCCTTCCAAATCAAATTGGTTTTCATTCTACAAACTTTAGTGGGGGGGAGATGGGGGTGCTCTATCCCTATTGTGAAATATTCATTAGCATTCCCTGTGATCTGCCCAGTATATTGTGAAATGCAACCTTAGACAATGGGCTTAGACAATGAGAAGACTCATTAGCTGATTCTTTGAAGTGTGAAAACAAGTTTCAAGTAGATCTCTTTTCCTCTTTCCCTTGCTTTCCCCACCCTTCCTTCCAGATGCCAACACTAGGAACAAGCAAAACAAGGACAACAAAGAGAAGCAAAGAGGACCCTTGGAAAGGAAGGGAGGAAGTTTTTCTCCCCTGATTAGCAAACAGAAGTTTTGGACATAGTGTCACAGGTCTTTTCCTGACTTATTGCTCTGGGTCTTGGCTTTTGCCATTTCCCCAAACATAGAATGGACTCTTCTACAATTCTGTCTGTTGAAAGCCTCCTTTTTTCAAGGCTTATAGTTCAGGTGCTACCCAGCTCCCTAATGTTATGTATCATTGTGCTTTATTGCTATGTATGTTGATGGTATCCTCTCTGAAATAGGAACATGAAATAAATTGGCTTTTGCAAAGAATTCTCTACAATTATTTCCTTATTGCCACATAATTGAAGGAAAGGAGCAGATAATAGAAAAATCCTATTTTATAGGTCCCAAAAATCTTAGTGCAGTTGTAACTGCACTGTTTAAAACACCTTTCAATGATGTCAATAAGACATTTGACTCAATAGACTGAAAGACAGTCTTATAGGCCTTCACTCTGAAGTGGGACGGGAATTTTAATCAGTAAATTTAATCTACTCATCCTCTTAGTTACATAAAGATAGACTATCTTCTGAGACCCTCTTGATTAACATATCAAGACTGACTGGTGCCTGAGCAGTAGTCAAGCCAGACCCCTCCCTGGCTCTCCCCCCAGTTCCTCTGTAATGCCTTTCCAACTCTTTCCTAATTCCTCCCCTTACTCCCTAGACCTTGCACTTGCCCCTTTTTTCCCCTGAAATTTTAAAAGTTCCTGAACCTGGAAGGTTGCTTATTCTTATATGATTCTTCCTTGTTTAGTCATATTTGATAAGCTATTTCACGTAATAAATGGCAGACCTTTATGATCTGTTATAAATGTCTCTCCTATGATTGTTTCATGAATTGAACCATTATGGTCTCTTATTTAATAACTTGTTATTTTCTTAATTTTACACTACTTCATCTCTTCCAAAGGAGTCTCTCATTCTCCCTCAGGCATTTCTTGAGATCTAACAAAGCTCTTTGAAAAATATAAACAAGGCTAACTATTCAAGAGTCAACTGAATATTAGCATCAAATGAGAAAGATGATATCTTATGCAAAGCCCATATATATGGAATAAAGTATAATAGGGACCCTCTTAAGCTCCTTGCAGTTGATATTATGCAGATTTCATAAAACCCCATAATATCATCAGGGCTTCACTATGACATCCATTATTATTCAAAAGAAATCATCCTAATAATATTAATTAAAGTCAACCTGAATGAAAAATAACTATTTTTCAAATCTTGGGACATGAAATTGTAGAGCCAGTCCAATGAGTAAGTACATTCCTATGCATAATTGGATTGAAGATTAAAGACAAACAATGAGTTGGGCTCATAATTTCATGGGAAGAAGATGGGGTTAAATTGCATTTCAGAAATCTTGCAGTGTTTTTTTTAAATGATATCAACTTGTTCAATTGACTTGCAAAGACTCATATTAAAAAAAAAAAGACAATAATTTCACTGATTTCTCACAATCAACTACTGCCAAACTATCATTACTTCCATTCATACATTATTAAAAACAAAGGGATAATTCCTTGAGATTTTACATGCATAACATTTAAATTTAGTATTATAAAATTAAAACTTATATATACACTCCAATTAATTATATAAACTTATAATGATTCCCCCAAAGGCAGAACTAATAATTTATTTTCTTTTTTTAACAATGAAATTTTTCTTTACTTTCAAGGTTATTATATTAAGAGTAGAGCAAAGTGTGGCACATGCAGGCTTATCTAGGAAGGCATGTAACTGACATTTCTTACTATTAATTAATTAATACTATTAATTCCACTTGAATTAATAAATTATGCCCAACAAAATGTATGCAGTCATGCATGATAGAAAGCATCCTTCCAGTATAAGGCCACCTTCATGGACCTGTGTGAGTTAGATTTTGCATTATCCTTTTTGGAATTATAGATTAATTATTAAATATAGCATAACCTAGAAGCTGAGAAGAAAAATAACTACTGCTTGAAAAAAAAAAGACATTCTAAGCACACATTTAGTTTCAGTTCAGAGAAAAAAAACCTTCAAGAAGTAACATTTATCAAGTGCTAACACTCTTCTCTGAGGCAGTTAGATAAAGTGATGGAAGATTTATCTTCCTGAATTCAAAACTGGCCTCAGACACTTACTAGCCCCCTAACCCTAGATTAGTCACTTAACCTGTTTGCCTCAGTTTCCTTATTTGCAAAATAAACTGGAAAAGGAAATGGCAAACTATTCCGGTATCTTTGCCAAGAAAAGCCCAAATGAGATTATAAAGATCACGCCATGATTGTAAAGCTTGTTTTCTAAGTAACTGCCATGCCTTTTCTCCTAAAATATTTTGTCAAATGATGTTCCACCTAATCCCTAACTTCTCAATATTCTCTTTTTACTGGGTTAATTGTAGGATTACCTCTCCTTTATCTCTACCTTAACTTCTCATAACCTTCTATTTATTGGTCAAAAATCTTCAGAAAAGGAAGTTCTAGAGGAGAAAGTTTAAGGGAGGAAGGATGAGAATTGGAATGTAATTGGTTTTCACTCTATTTGTGGTAAACTGCCTTATTGAAGAGGTTGTAACAGTCTCTGAATGCAGCAGCAGGCTCCATAATTTAGATTGTTCTATTCATCTAATTCCTTTCTTAGGGGAGGTTTTTGGAATCTGTCCTTTTCAGCTTTGAGTTGCTTATTTTTCTCTTCAAACTTTCATTGTCAGCCACAAGAAACTATGTGTTGCTTCAGATCATAAATCTGATTTTTTATTGTATTGTCTTTTGGGGTCTTGGCTATGATATGTAGTTCTGTTGGCTCTTTTCTCTCTTGAAGGAGAAAAAAAAACAGAATGTATGAGTCCCTTTCAAAGATCCCTGGCAAGGCTATCCAGGGCTTTTTGACATACTCATGCTTTGGATCTATCTTCTGTAGATAGTTTGAAGATGTTAACCCATGACAGATTCCATCAAGCTTCTGCTAGGCTTTTTACCTTTTCTCCCAGTTTGCTTTTCTATCTCCTTTGGATAAGCCGTAATTACTTCATGTGGCTATCCTTTTGTAATTTCAATGATAATTGAGCCTACTTAGTTTATGTCAACTCAGTAGCTTCAAAAAGATATGCAGCTGCATATGTGTGTATGAGTGTGTGTGTATGTGTGTATTTTAAAAAATAGTCTTATTTATATTTCTCCATTGCTAATAACAGGTTTGATTTTCTGCTTTGCTGACGAGCCAGGTTGGGAAGCCCATCCATCACTTCCAAAGACACCCAGGTAAGGGTGGCAGAGGTGGTAACGCAGTTCTTTTGGAAATTCTATATGCTTATAAATCATAGAATGTCATGTTTTCCAAAGAATAACATTATAAATGTAATTAAAGAACACTTTTAAATAGATTGTAGCATATTTCTAATGGTGACCTTGTGCACAAAAAGTTGGATAAGGATGTCATCAAGAAAACACATAAACAGAAAAGGAGGTGGTCAAAATTACAGTATAACAAATGGACAGTTTGAATATTTCACTGGAATCCACCATGTTTGATGGTTACTCTGTGAAGGATTAGCTGAATATGTACAAAAGTCAGAAAAGATCTACCACCCAACCATCCCAACAGTAAACCTAATCCCACTTTTCCTAATAGAATGCATCTACTACCAACAGAATGTATCTGCTACCAAAAGATAATATCAGTGATCTCCCAAATGAAGGCTAATTTAAAATTTATGTGCTTTATATTTTCACAACTGATGCCACAAAAAAATTTTTCAAATACTTATAAGAAAATACTATATTGGCAGAGGAGTGAAAGGATTATGCCAAAAAGTAACCTAGAGTGTAAAGAACAATATATTATTAATTTGGGAATAGACTCAACAATTTACTGGAAAGCTCCATGATGTGCATTATCTTTGTTGATCATTGCAAAGCCTTTGAACTAGGTCCTCACTCAAAGCTGGGTATATTTTGTACAACTGTATAGAAAAAAACCAAATATAGTGAGAATAGTTGAATTTCTGATGTCCACAGAGAAAACTGTTCTCTAGTTAAGGCATGTCATCAACACAATAATGTCAAAAATAATTGATATAAAAATGTGGCCTTTTTCCAGTAAGCCCTTTGCAATTCTTCCCACCCTTAAATCTGTTATCTTAAAAAGAATTCAATTTAATAAACATTTGTCAAGGTCTTACCATTGGGCATGAAGCACTGGGAAGACAAAAAGAGAAAAAGATAGTCCCTGCCCTAAATGAGCTTATAATCTAATGGGGGGAAAAGAATAAGAAGGAACCAAATATGTCTTCCATGTTAAAGAATTGAAACAAAACTTACTGATCATTTGTTCTTCGAGAAAAAATATCAAAATGACTCTCCGGGGTAAAAAATAAACATTAAACATTGTATTCAATGGTAGAATTCTACCATAGCCAAGGAAAAATAGAGATTTAATACATTGTACTTGAATCTGGAAGTCTAGTTGAACAAGAAAGTACTTAGAAATAACTAGGTCTCTTTTTAGAAAAGACACTCCAAGCACAGAGTTCTCAGAGAACTGATAGCAAGAAAAGAAGGAGGAGAAAAAAGCTAAAAATCCATAATTATCCAAAAAAGCTCAGCTTAATTAATTACATAGGAAAAAACAAGTACAAAAGAGCTCAGCTAATGATCATGTACTTTGATATGCAGTTGGATGGATCCATCAGTAAGTATATCTTGAATAGGTACTGCTAATGAATAGTCAACTCAAAAGAGGAGAAAGAGAGGGAGGTAGATTATATTTATATAATACATGGTACTTTCTTTTTAAAAAAAATATTTTTAATATTTAAAAATAAATTGAGTTTTCTCTTCCTCATCCCTATTCATCAAAAAGGCAAGCAATATACCATTTACATATGTGAAGTCATGAAAAATATATCCATTTTTGCCTTGTAAAAATTAACAAATTAAAAGTATAAAACATAGTGAAAAAAGTATACTTCAATCTGCACACAGAGTTTATCTGTTCTCTGTATTTTTTTGTTACAAGTCCTTTGGAATTGCCTTGTAACTTTGTCTCTCAGAATAGTTAAATATTTCACAGTTGATCATCATTACAATAATGCTGCTATTGTATACAATATTATTCTGGTTATGTTAATTTTACTTCGCTTCAATTCATATAAGTCTTTCCAGGATTTTTCAAAAACCATCTTGTTTATCATACTACAACTTATTCAACCATTTCTTTAATGTCTAATTCTTTGCCCTCCCAAGTAGAGTTGCTATAAATATTTTTGTACATATAGTTCCTTTTCTTATATATTACTTTTATTTTTCCCCAAGTTTTTTTTCCTGAAGAAAAACCTCATCCTATTATCTTTTTTCCCTGAGGCAATTGGGGTTAAGTGACTTGCCCAGGATCCTGCAGTTAGGAGGTGTTAAATGTCTGAGGTCACATTTAAACTCAGGACCTCCTGACTTCAGGGCTGGTGCTCTATCCACTGTGCCACTTAGTTGCCCCATCTTATTAAACCAATATCCTATATAATTGAGAATTTGAACTAGTACAATCTCTAGTTAATCAAAATTGCAAGCCACCAGAAGTACAACAGAAAGGCACAGTATTAAAATAAATAAATGTTACAATGAGTTGAAAGCAAAGACTGGTATATAAATATCACTCTAGCACTTAGCATAGAGCCTTGCACATGGTAGATGCTTAATAAATGTTTATTGACTGAGAAATAGATTGGAAAAGGATACCTTTTGTCCTGTTTCAAGAGCAAAAGGTATCTGATAGACAGATGCATGTGACATTGGGATCCTGTCATGATAAGAGACCAGGAAGAAAGGCCTCGGGAATGGTGAGTCCCTTTTGGTGGATTTACTGAACAATTGATAATTATTCATTATGTCATCATTAACATTGACAATAATGGCCCAGGATATTAGAAGGATTGTTGATTGAGACCTGCATTGTTGAAGAAAGTTCAAACAGATGAAATCATGGAGTTACTGAAGAACTCAAAGATTTGTAATTCACAAATTGCTTTCCTTACAGCCTTCTGACAGAGGTAGCGCAGATATTTTTTTAATTATCATTTTACATATAAGAAAATGGAGACGTAAAATGGTTAAGTCATTGATCCAAATAAAAAGAACTATCCAATTGCATAGGGGAAACTGGAAGCTTGTTCTCCTAACTTGTGGTCACACTGATGCTCTTTCTACTACATCAAGCTTCTACCTTATCAAAATAGTGCTGTTCTATGTTTAAGGGTCAAAATATTTATAGCTTTTCAACAATTAGTCTACATTTGTCTTTTTGTAAAATAGCAGAAAATATACACATATGAATAGAATATAAGTGGCCATGCACCATGCCACTTCAGCATCCTTTCTGCACTGCCCTTGTACTCTGCCATAGTATACTGTCTTCCCTTTCCTGTTACTCCTCTTCCTTCTTCTTCTAAAAATAAAATGTAAGCCCCCCAACAGGGACTGTCCAATTTTTGTTTGTAATCCCAGCACTGCTCATCACAATACCAGGTAGTTGGTGTTGGTCCTTCATTCTCAAAGAGGACCATGACATTAGAGAGGTGATTTCATAACATACAAGTGAATTAGATTTAAGTGAGGGAGAGCTGTGCAAGGTCACCTGCCTGACTTCTTCCTCCTGAACCATCTGGGTGCAGTGGTCAGATATAGATCATTATGACTGGAGATGGCCCTAATGCATTGGAAGACCTTGGCCTTTTTAAGATGAGATCTTTAACAGGACTCAGTTTGACTAAGGCAATGCTCAGTCAGTGATTAAGGTTGGAGTGATTAAGGCTAGGTAAGAAATTGGGTTGAAAATGGCTCCTTTTATCTAGTCAAAAAAATAATCAATCTGGGAGGGGAAGACTCCCGGGATTCTGGCCAAAAGAGAAACAACTACCACTTACATTCATTCAGTCTAATGAGAATCTGAATAATTTGGGTTTAGCTTATAAACTCCAAGATATTTTGTGAAGTTTTGACAATCAAAATTTACATTCCTTTGGAAAGAGCACCAACGGGTAAGGGTATGATACTCTATGTGGACAGAGGTAAGGGAAGAGAAAGAAGGGGGTGGGGGAAGGAAAGGAAAGAAAAGAATAGAATAGAAGAGAGGAAACAGAAAAAGGGAAAGGAGAGGACAGAATAGGAGAGGAGAGGAGAGGAAAGGAGAGAGAAGAGAGGATAAAAGAGGAGGAAAGAGGAGAGGAGAAGAGAAAGGAGAGTAGAGGATATTTACTCTATGTGGACAGAGGTAAGGGAAAAGAAAGAAGGGGGGAAGGAAAGGAAAGAAAAGAATAGACTAGAAGAGAGGAAACAGAAAAAGCGAAAGGAGAGGAAAGAATAGGAGAGGAGAGGAGAGGAGAAGAAAAAAGTTATGTAGCTCAGTTGGCCAGGCCCAGTTGGGTCTCCAGTGGGGCATTCTTACTGTTACTCTCAGAAGTTGTTTGGGATGCCATGACATAAGTAAACTGAATTTAAGTGAGTAGTAAGTAGACACTTAATAAGTGCTTGTTTTTAATTGAATTGACTTTATTTTCCTACTCCTCTTATCTCCTTTCACATTTTATTATCTATAGGATTGTCCTTGCTTTTCAGTTGGCTCACCTACAAAATGCAAGTGGCAAAAAAAAGTGCCTTACCCTTTCCAAAGGAAGGGAAATGGGAAGAAAATAAGTAAAAAACTGATTCAAAGGAAGCCAAGGATTTGGGGAATGACCTTTCTCAGTGTTGGGATTCCTAATAGGTAATTCTTCTTCCAAAAATAAGAGCCCTCTGCTCTTCAAAGGTTTCTAATTGTCGACAAGAAAATGTCACCTACAATTTTTAGCTCTTTAAGAAGTGATGACTCGGGGGCAGCTAGGTGGCGCAGTGGTTAGAGCACCAGCCCTGAAGTCAGGAGGACCTGAGTTCAAATTTGGTCTCAGACACTTCCTAGCTGTGTGACCCTGGGCAAGTCACTTAACCCCAATTGCCTCAGCAAAAAAAAAAAAAAAAGAAGAAGAAGAAGAAGTGATGCTTCCTAGGCTCCAGGGATTAATTTGCTTTTTGAGAAATGCTTGAACTACTTCAGAAGAACCTGTTTTCAATCAATGAACATTTATTAAATGCCTACTATCTGCCAGGCATGTATGCTAAGTGCTCAGGATATAAAAAGAGGGAACAGATACTCCCTAACCTCAAAGGGTTTATAATCTAATACTTATATTTGAAAAGAGTCCTAAGAAATATTGAAGACTTTTTTAGAATGGTTATCAAGGTAAGAACCATTTGAACTCATTTTCTTTTTCCATCCATGAAGCTCAGAATTTGACAGTCTCACAGAAGAATTTTCTATAAGATAGCTCTCTACCAGGGAAGATTAATAGACTTACGGAATGCTGGACATGGAAAGAACCTAGAGATCAGTCACTTAGGCCAATATCCTCATTTTTTAAAAGAAGAAAAGTGAGACTTACAAGATAAAGTGACTTGCCAATGATTAACTAGAATTTAGAAAGTGATGAAGAAAATATTGTTAATGCTGATTAAAATGTACACACACACACTCACACACACACTTTCCTGAAAGCCAAATAATAAACATTTACCAGCATACCCTTGAAAATCTGAGATTCGAATCCAGTTTAAATTCCCAGTCAAGGAAGGACATACTGTACATCATCTGTATATCAGAACTGCCTCCAGTTTTTAGCATTTGTAAAGTTACAATATATGAATTATTTATCTTCTAAACAAAATTTAAGCTTCACAGAAACCTGCAGTTGCACAAAGGTGGTTTCTAAGTCCATTTGTCATTTCTCACATCCCAACTTCTCTTTTTTTCAAAGTATATGACTTTTAAAGTAGGTATAAAATGAGTCTAATTATAATGGAACTTTAGTTGATGAGAGGGCTGAGTTACAGGGTTTATGCTAGACATGATAGTAGCAATTTTTCCCCTCAGAGAATGTACCAATAAGTGAATCAACCCCAAAAGCATGTGTTAAAGGCAATACCAAGTTATAAGACATGTGAGTGGTACAAAAACACCCCTGACCTCTCACTGCACTGTAGTTAAAGATTTGAGTCACTACTCTAGTTCTCAGGGAACTCAGCAAATAAGAACAGAGCAGAGATCTTTATAAGTTAGTGAATCAATTGTACCCTGGGGCACATCAGGACTGCAAGAACAATATAAAATTAAACAGGGGGTGATTGGACCCAAGAACACAATACATAGAGAGGTTATGTGCTTTTATATGTATGATTAATATGAAATATGCAAGCTTTATTTAACCTGGGGGCATGCCAACTTGTGGGCAGGGTGTAGGTGTGTGCAAACTTTTGTACTGAAACCTAACATCAGGCTTAGGTGGGTGAGTAGGAGTTGCCCTCTTCCTTTAACCAAATAAGGTAGTTCAACCTAAATAGGGTGACATGGTTTAAAACTTTATGCATCTTTCTCAGAAGCTGCTTGGAGAGAGCAGGGAAGGGACACCGTGGTAGTTTCTTCCATGGTCATTTCTGAAACTACAGAAGTGGAAAGTAACTTTAAAAAAGTACAGTGTTTCTCAAAGAAAAGGTGGTTGAATGCTCCCTAGGAAAGAATCTTCTCAGGGTCACATGTGCAGGGACACCATTATTTCAAAAAGCCTTATGGTTTCTGCAGTCACTCATGTTCACTGGGAGCCTCAGGGAGATAAAAGAGGGTGGTAACCATCAGCTTCCGCCTTCCAGAGTTTTTGTGCATTGGCACACCTCCTCTGGGAGTTGGGAATCTGGAGTTTGTAGTCAGGTTGAAATAGAGGGCATAGACCTATGGTGTGGTAGTGGTAAAGAGATTGGATTTGAAGTGAGAATCATGGGTTCAAATCCTGACTCTGTCACTTATTCCCTGAGGGACCTTAAATCTTCCATAAGTGAAATTATTTCTCTCTGTTGAGTCTTAGTCTACTTATTTCTTATTTAAAAAAGCAAAGGGGGTCTGTTGGACTAAATGACCGCAAAAGTCTCTTTCAGTTTTAGATTTTTATGAACCTATAGACACCCCCAATTGGAAATCTAAATAACTTGAATGGAATAAAACCAAGGAAAGGAGAATTGATCCTTCTCCCACAATTACTAAAAAAAAAAAAAAAAAAAAAAAATCCTCTACTGTATTGATTCTTTGGGGAAAAGAAAAGGTGGTTATTCTAAAGCAAAGTCCAAGGAAATAGGCTACCACATGCATGTAGAAATAGCATGTCAGTCCCACTGTTCTGTTTTTTGTTCTAACAGAGAGCTAAGTAGATTATGATGCTAGTAATGTAAGTTGTGTCTCTAAAAATGATCCTAAGAATGTAATGCTTCCAAATGCCTGGATAAAACCAGAATAAGATAAGAGAAGCACAATGGAAAATGGAAAGAAATCTGTGTTAAAAATCAGGAAATGATAGCTAGCTCCAACTAGACTCTGATCTTGGGTTGCCCAACTGACAAGTTGTCAATTTCTCAAAGCATTGAACAGAGGAAATCTCTTGTATTTTTGCACTAGAATGAAGAATGAACTTGTATTGATTCTTTTCTGGTGGATTTTATTGGTTAGCTTCCTTCTTGATGGTGTTTTTTTTTTTTTTTCTGTAGAAATGGCTAAAGTTATGTTTCCTTTATCTTTCTTTGAAGGCTTTATTGGAAGGAAACTGAACTGAGACATGAGGAATGTGGATTCTATTTCTAATTGATCAGTGATCAATCAGCTCTTTATCATTTACTAGTACTGTGCAGAGAATTAGAGAAATAAAATACATGGGCTCTTTCTTCTAAAAGCTTCATATCTAGTTGAGAAGACAAGACTTAAACGTGTATCATAGTGAATGAAGTAGCTATAAAAAGTCCCAGTATGCTTTAATATCCTGAAAATAAGGCATGAGTTCACATGGCTATATGTTAATTTTCCTCTTCCTGAGAGGGATTTTCCAGGGCCTCCATTGATGAAGCCTTGTTCTGATGCTGCCTCCAGTTTACAAATTTGTTAATATATTTGAGCTAAAGTGGTGCACCAAAATGGTTTCCTAAGTAAGGGCTATGGTCTGATCCTAAATGGTGTGTGATCAATCAATTGGAGTGTGGGAAGAAGTTTGCCTTTCATGCTCCCTCAAACAGCCAATCACAGGACTTGTCTCTCATACAACTATACCTACCCTTGTCCCCTATAATTCTTTCATTTTACCCCTTCTCTCCATTGTTCAAATTCCCAATCTTCCTGATTCTAACAATATCATATAGTTCTAGGAGTTGACTCTAAGTGGATACACAGACTAGAGGTTCAGAAACAGAAACATATGCTCTAGGACCATTTTTTTCTAGTCCTTACAGGGAACAGATATTTAGAAACAACCTAGATCTAATTCTCTGCTAGTACTGAGATATGTGTATAGTAAAGATCCTTTGAGAAAATGGTTCCTACTTAGAGAAGAGGATTAGTTAACTCCCAGTCAACTCTACATTCTTCCTTTCAATGCATAGGAAGATTCAGTTCTAAGATGGTACTTAAATCTGGATTATTTACACAGATTCCTATGACAAGGCTAGAGAATCACTTTGAATAGTAATGTTATTAGATACAAGTCTTTTTCATTTTCTTTCATTAAACAAAACCTACTATCTGTTCAATCTTTGAGTGCTTATGGAGCATCTAAGGTCCCTTTTAAGGGACATCAAATTGTGATGTCCTCAAAAGAAACTCTGAGGGGACCATGATATATATACTTGTTCTCTACTTGAAGCTTATCCAGCTTTGTAGAACCTACTAGAATTTGTATGACATTGTCTAATTGCCAAGAACTAGAGTCAGTTTTGAACCATAATGATGTATTAGATACAATAATAAATTTCTATTTGTATATTCTTTAAGGTGATTCTACACTTTACATGTGTGATGTCATTTTGTCCTTTCACACTTTTTTTTGATACTAATATTGAACAAGGATTTGTTTTTACCTAATACATACAAGTTAAGAGAAAAAGAAGGTTGCATTAGACAGAGAATTTATCTCAATCAAGAACAACTGGGTTAAAATCTCTCTTCTGACACATGGAGTTGTTCGATACTAGGCAAATCTCCTGTAAACTCTCCCTGCCCTTCTTCCCTCATTTAATCCTTTTAACAACTTTGTAAGGCAAGTAACTCAAATACTATCATCCTCATTTTACTAACCAAAAAAATTTCCATTTTCAGAGAGGTTAAGTGACTTGCCCAAATAACAGTGTCAGAATCAAAACTAAATCCAAGTCTCTAAGATATTTGTGATTTCTATTGTTTAATGTTATCACATTAAAGGAGAAAGAGGGATCAGAAGATCATAGAGTGTCAAGGGGAATAAGGGAAGGAAAAAATAAGTATTTATATAGAGCCTACTATGTGCCAGACACTGTGCTAAGTCCTTTTTTTTTTTTAACAAAAATTTCATTTAATCCTCACAACAATCCTGTGAATATAGATGTGATTATTAGCCCCATTTTAGAGGTGGGGAAGTTGAGATTCAATGAACTTAATTTATTTTCTTAAACAAAACATCAGCAAAGTTTTAAAGAGTAATCCTGAATTAAAAAGATTGAGTGGGCTGAAAGATTTGCTCTTTTCTTTGTCTAGTATAAGAACTTTCAAGTTTTTTTATATATATTCACATACATGCATACATATAAATATATAGCCACACATATACGTGTGTATGTATATGTTATATAAAATGTATGTTATAATTACACACATAATATATTTTCTTTTGAGTGAATATTTGTGTGAATATGCATATACACATATAATAATTTTCTAGATTGTACATTTTAAACCCCCTAAACTTTGGGAAGATTTTGTTTGAACAAAAATACCTTCTAACATTGTTTGTGGTTTTTTTTTAACCACTAACTTGGATTACTATTTATTTTTTCAAGAATATTATCTTCAGAGGCAATTTTTATCCACAAGCCAACTTTTCCTTTTGTTTGCTTTTATTGGTTTCACCTTCTATTATTTCTACCCTACTGTCCTTTTAGATTTCATCACCTATTGAACCCTGACCACAAAAGGATGTCTGGTCATTGACATGCCAAAAGTCTGAGGAGGCCCTCCCCGACCCCTCACCTCTGCCCCCTTCCTACCCTGGTAGGACAACACAGGTTTTTCTCAAAATTTTTGCATGGGGGTCTGAAAAGGGGCTAGTTTGTAGGCTAAGTACACTTAACTTCTCCAAAAATCTCATTTTTTTAGATACTTTTATAGTTAATTAGACAGAAAACTAAACAATTCTTGATGCAGTTTCTACTTCATGTAGCCCCACTTGAGACCACAAAGAGAGCTAAGCATTTGTGGTCTTTGCTTTCCATTTCTATATGATCCAAACATTCATTAATAGACAATATAGCACAATTGGGCTTTAGATTTAAAATCAGGAGATTTAACTTCTAATCTTAATTCTAGTATTTAATATCTGTGTGAATTTGGGCAAGTGACTTGGTCTTGGTTTCCTCCAAATGAGAGAGATAGACCAAATAAAGTCTAAGTTCCTTCACAGCTTTAAATGCTGAACTTCTATGGTGTAACCCTCTAATTCCATTCACTTGGAGATACTAGTCTTCCCAAACATGTTGGAACATTTATGTTGAAGACAAAGGGTATTTGCCTGGTTTTGAATTCAATAGGAACCCAAAGTTATAGTCTAGAGAGCTCAGTTAACTATGTACAATATGTCATAGTTCCCCAGGAAGCACACAAGTGTTTCAAGAGTAGAATGTGACTGTGATGTACTCTTTCTAGCCGATACTTGCATTTCTTCAGGCTTCTGAGTCATCTAGGAAAGAAGAGTTAAAATGAGAGCAACAAGGTTCAAGGTCTTCTGATTGGTCTTTCTTTAAACCTCTGAGTGAAATGATTTTTCTCCATCTTTATCATTCCCATTTGTATTATTCACTGACTTGTTCTTTCTTGTAACAACTCAGCTAATAAGCAATTAAGTGTGTCTCAGAAAGAATTCATGTATATTAAAGTAGATAACATATTTTTAATGATTATTCAACAACTATGGATTTTCTGCCTGAAGACCTGCCCAGTTCTGCTCCCTTTGAAGGCAAGAGACCTGGGCAAGAGACAGGTATATAGAGTGAATGCCTATTCTGTGGGCAAGAGACAGAGAACAGGCATTCACTCTATATACCTCTTGTTTCATAGTTAAAAAATTTTGAAGAACTAGCCTATTGAAATTTTTATAATAAATTGTATTAATTCTGAAGGTCATAGGAACTATTAGGGTTGTTAGAGAGTGAAAGAATCCCTGAACTTCAAGAAAATCATCAGACAATTGCCATGTCAGTAAACCAATGTCATGATAAATTTTTGAAATATGAGGCTATCTTCCTGGTAAATGAACAGGTATCAAAGAGGACTGGTTTCCTTAAAAGCAGTGTGTAGCAATAGAAAGAGAATATGGAGTGAAGAGTCCAATTATCTGAATTCATATCCTAACTCTATCAATTATTATCTGAGTAAATCATTTACCTGCTCTAGGCCTCAGTTTCCACATCTGTAATAGAAAGGAAGCAACTTAGATGATCTGCAAGGTCCCTCCCAACTCTAAATCTTATCCTGGAAGCAACAGAATCCTCTTTAGACTGCTTTTAATCTTTTGATTCCTGTATCCTGATATGATTTAATGCTGCTAAGTGTACAAGATCTGCTGCATATAGCTTTCCTTCATTTCCCATCTTTTCCAAGTTGCCTTTTCATCATCCATTAATTCAGGTTATAGTTTTGACACCTGGAGCTAGGGAGCAACTGCAAGTGTACAGTAAGTACTCAGCAATCCTTGGGATGGACTATTGGGATTTGTTTCAAATAACGTAATTGAACCTCCAAATCCTCATTTAAACCTCCTTGGATGGTGGAACTCTCTGCAATTTAAAATATGATGGTATCTCAGATCTTTCTAAGAGTGGCTACAGATCTTTGAGTTTTCTCTAGTGGAGGAGGGCCTGAGGCTGGCTTGTTATTTATTCTTTCTGTTTATATTACTCTGATGTGGGATAGCTGGGCCTTCCAGTGCTTACCTTATAAATCTTCTGCCTGATAAGATGAAGCTGGCAGGTGTTTGCAGGGCTTGTCTTCAAGTTGTTTTATTGTTGGCTGCTGTGGTTTCAAAAGAGCCCGTTTATCTGCAAATGACTTCAGACATGGGCCCTGTTGACTTCTGCTCATCAGCACTGTCATTCATGTCATGTCTATTCATAGGCAGCAAACACAATTAGACAAAAAACACACCCCTGTTCTTAATAACAACCCTTCTCCAGGAGACATAATCTATCTGGGTCTTAGCTGTGAGAATAATAGGCTCCTAACAGCCCTGTGAAGGAGATAGTCCACTAAGTTATCATGTTCTGGAGAGTGGGATGGGCAGAAGGTATCAAGCTATAACAAAGAGATCTGGTGGTAGGTTCAAAGCTCTGAATTTTTGAAGTCCGGTTTAACAGTTCTTAGTGCTATAGATTTAATTCAATCTGACTTTCATCACTCATCTGAGTGACTTTGGGCAAGTGAATTAACTTCATTAAGCCTCTATAAAATGAGGAAATAGGATGAGATGGTCTCAAAAGTCTATAAATCTAAGATCTTATGACCCAATTTAATGCCCATTCATTAGGTATGTACGTATGTCAAGTCCTATGCTAGACTGTAGAGATGCAAAGATAAAAACAAAACTTCCAATTTTCAGAGTTTGTATTTTACTAAACAAAGAACTGGGAGTCACAATCTGGTTGACCCTCTCAAATTAAAGAGGAGAAACTTAGACCTACAGAGGTTAAGTCTTTTGTCCACAGTTGGACTTCCACTCAGGTCTTTGATTCTAAATCTAATCATCTTTTTCCATATCACATCACCTTCTTGCTTTATTGCCGTTACATAGGTTTTTGTTGTTATTTGTTCGGTTTGCTTTTTTGATTGACAAGAAGTGGATTGGATTTATATGAGGGAGGGTTGTGTAAGGTCACTTGCCTCACTTTCTGTACAAGAAAGGCTTCATGGAGAAGGTGGTAGTTCAGGAAGCTGAACCTTAGAGAAGAGTTAGATGACAGGTTAAGATGATGGAGTAAATATTCAGAGAGAAAAGAGCAACCAATGTTCTTTTTTTCCCCAACTAACATTAAAGTAGTTCTTTTAGAATTTTTTGTTATTATTCAGTTGTTTCAGTTGTGTTAAGTGACTTACCCAGTACTACATAGCTAGTAAGTATTTAAGTTTGCATTTGAACTCAGTTATTTCAACTCTGGGCCCATTGCCCACTATACTACATAGCTGTAAAAAAAAAAAAAAGATGTAAGGTGTAAGGACAAATATATATTTTCTTTGTTTGCAGTCATATTTTGTTCTTTTAGCACAATTTTCACTTGCTGATCTCAATGTAGCATATTAACAGCTACTTACCCTTGGTGAGAAAGACACTACTCTAATCCAAGAGGTTAGGCAATCATAGCAAGCTAAATAGCAACAGTATCATTTCTCTAACTGTAACTATTGGGAACAACAAGATTGCACCCAAATTAAGAAGCCCTTACATTATTTCCTCATTTACCAATTAATATAATGACTTAGAAGAGTAATTATCTTTTACTTGGCCCTTATTAAATCAAATCCATAACCAACGATATGGCCCAGCATCAGCTTTGTATAACCTGGGCCATGGACTAATCAAAAGGTGGATGACCTGAGAAAATAAGGGAAGGAAGAGGAGCCAAAGAGTCTTTCTTTTGGCATCAGTGGACCCATTGTTTAAAAGGAGAGTGGGAGCCAAATGCACACCTCCCTGTCATCAGATAGGCATATCTCCTAGAGCCAAGAGGAGGCAACAGTAATAAGATGGAGCAAGGACCAGATTTATAGTCAGAGAATTTAAGTTCAAATCCTACCTCAGCTATTTATTACCTACCTTGTTATTTATGACATTGTGCAATTTATGACATCTCACCTCTATGAGCCACAGTTTTCTCCTTTATAAAATGAGGGGGAGGGATGATTGACCTTCAAAGTTACTTCCAATTCTAACATGTGACCTTTCCTATTGTGACTGAAGTATTTTTAATTGTTTACATTTATATACAACTTTAAGAGTTACAAAACATTTTATGTATACAATCTCACTTGGTTCTCATAGTACCCTATGAGATAGAGCTCTCTGTTTTTTGTATTGTCTCCATTTTACTTATAAGGAAACTGAGATTATTACACTGATATCACACAGCTAATCTATTTATGATACAAGATTCAAACTTCAGAAAGACTTCAAGTCTAGAGTTTCATCATCATCATAACATCTTATTGCTACCTCTATGGACATCATGTCTAACTCTTGTTGGAATTGGAGAATAGACTGGAATAGAATGGACTAGAAAGGAATAAAAGGTAATCAATAAATACACCCTATAATAATAAAGCTATAATTACCTCATCTAATCTCTTCATATTATATATCTGGTATTTAGGGCTCAGGGAGACATAAAAAGATAAATAGGTAGATAGATATAAATATAATGTGTATAGATATAACATGTATCATATAAAAATAATTGTACATATTTGGAATGTATACAGATTTATATAATTGTATATATTTAGAAAATATTCATATATTTATATTTAATATGGTATATTATATATTCATATATATGTAAAACACACACACACACACACATAAAATTTTTGTCCAAGATATTCAGTTACTTGCAGAGAAATGACTAGAATCCAGGTCTCCTGTTAATAATTTATCACTGGTTCTACTACATTGTATATAACAGAGTGCACAATATATATTTGTAAACTACAGTTAGGTTTGATGTAAAGGTGGAGTATGGCAGGGAAGAGGTGGTGTGCCTGATACAAGAATTCTCTAGTTTTTTAGAGAATTCTAGCCATTCACATCACTTCTGATTTCTGCTTGCTCTGTTCTCCCTTTAACCAAAACTTTACCAGGATGAAACTTTGTAGCTATTGATAATAGACTTTTTTTTTTCAAATCAAAGAATTATTTTAATATTAGTCCTTGATCTTTTTTGTAGTCAAAATCTTAATGAGGTGTTCCTCAGAGGTGTGCTGGTAAAAGTTTCCCAATACACACACATATATGCATATATATTATACATATATACATATATAAACACATAAATGTGAAACACATTTAATTTTAATTTGCATTGTTACTATTTTCTTCATCACTTTCTTAAGTATAGACAATTCACAAAGCAATAAATCAAGTCCTGATATGTGACCAATTCCCAAGATATAAATGCTCA
The DNA here is from genome assembly GCA_023553655.1 of Myrmecobius fasciatus. Taxonomy (NCBI): domain Eukaryota; kingdom Metazoa; phylum Chordata; class Mammalia; order Dasyuromorphia; family Myrmecobiidae; genus Myrmecobius; species Myrmecobius fasciatus. The sequence goes on along the minus strand of JAJPUD010009214.1, from coordinate 12,705 downwards.
CACTGAAAATTTAACAATTGACTTTTTGAGCTGGTTGGAACTAGCTCCAGCACACCCTGTTTCTCCACCTATTTATTATAGGTACATTCCAATCTGTGAGGAGTTCCTGTGACTGAAGATGGCCTCTAATAATGATAGAATTCATAAGGCACTTTCTTTTAATGGGCTTCAAGTATGTTTATGCCTACTCCTTCTAACATTCAACCTCAGGATAGCTCTAGAAAGGAAAAAATAAAGGAAACGGAAAAGCTAAAGATTAGAGAGATTAAGTGATTTGTCTAAGGACACAAAATGAAGTCTGGAATTTAGAAGGTGAAATGCTTTGGTTGAGGTCACAATGTCTTTTCAGGTCTAGACTTTCTTCAAAACAATTAAGTTTTCTAATTTAATTTACATAATTAAATACTTTCTTCAAAAAAAAAAGTTTGTCAGGTACTAGATTGGTGAGCCCCCCCCAAAAAAAATGTCATTAAGAACAAAATAGATTAGATTTTAGCAGACAGGAAAAGACTTGTTATTGATAGGAGAATTACCCTCAAGTCAGCTATCTATAAAGAAGACCCTGAACTTGTCAGAGGTAAGCCTAGAATTGATTAAAGGTAAGAATAACAAGAAATAGATATGATAAACAGTTGAAAAAATTTCTCATGAACTATTTATTTAAACATAAAAAATGGAGAAAATGGGGGCAGCTAGGTGATGCAGTGGATAGAGCACCAGTGCTGAAGTCAGGAAAACCTGAGTTCAAATCTGGTCTCAGACACTTAACACTTCCTAGCTGTGTGACCCTGGGCAAGTCACTTAACCCCAATTGCCTCAACAACAACAACAAAAAATATACAAAACAAGTGACATTGAAACTGACCATAATTAAAAAAAAAATATATCAGTCTAAGCAATTTAAATTAATTGCCACCACAAGAAGACTTAAAGATGCCTCCTCCCCAAAACCATGTTAATCAGCAAAATCTGACTTATTTCCTAAACTAAAAGAGATGACTGTCAAAGGCAACACAAATTTAGAATATAACCTCTTTTGTAAAATCTTATAAAAAAAGAATGGTTATGATCAGTATTATCTAATAAAGTAGAAGAAGCAATGGATAATAAACCCAGTTTAAAGAAAGTTTCACAAAATATCCAACTAAGTAAAGTCATTCAAAGGGCATTCAGGGATATAATTGGAAGGATTAATTGGAAATGCAAATGATTTGCAAAAAACATTTTAACAAACTTTGTTTTTTTCAATCCAGGATAGAACCATCCCACTTGGACCCTAACTTCACAGTCCCAGATAGGCAGATAAGAAATGTAGAAATATTACCAAAGAGGACAAAAATGTGGAAAGAATCAAGGTTGAACCAAGTATGTATAAATGAAATCCATCCTGGAGATAATATAATTGTAAAAGCGTTGGGAAAGAAAACAACAAAAATAACTCAACTATATGTCTAATCTCCATCTATTCAAAATATTTATGAGTCATCCATACATGAATTAAGGGCATCCTCAGTGAGGATGTTAATAGGGAACTGGCAAGCTTCTACAAGTGATCTTTAACCATTTCACAATTAATTGAAAGTGGTAGAAGATATGTTTTCATTTTACTGGTTATAAAAATGATTCAATGAAATAAACCACTATTTTGTAGTCTCTTTTCCAACAAGATGTCTCCCATTCATTGATTAAGATTATACTTAATACTTAACATACTTAAATCTTTTTTAGAAGATGTGACAATGAGGGGGGAAAAAAACTTTGTTCAATGACATTCTGACTATAATCAACCAAGACATAACATAGAATATGTATTCTTGCCAAAGTCCTTTTCCATTGTGATGGAGAAAGTCTAGTATCGAACAGTGGTTTTCAAACTTTTGTTCTCAGTGTCTTTATACTATTAAAAATTATTGAGGATATGTCCAGTTTTTGTTTATGTGAGTTTTACTTATGAATATTGACCACATTAGAAATAAAGACCAATTTTGAATTTATAGATTCTCTAAAAGGGTTTCAGAGACCCTCAGGATTCTCTGGACTATACTTTGAGAACCACGGGTATAGAAATCCAAAAGAGATTCCTTGTGCACATTGAGGTTCTCTAAAATTACAGTTTGATGATGGCATTGTATTTATTGCATCAAGAATCAGAACATTGTCTTCTGGAATGAAAAATAAAACATCCTTCTGTAAGAAAGCTTTGATCACTCTTGGAATTTTGGCCTTGCCAAGGAAAATACCAAATGGATGAAGAATGTCGGTTGCCCAGATTCCAACACGTATCTGAATGAACATATCATAGAGCATGTTCAACAGCATGAACATCTAGGACAAGCAATATATATGGGTATTGACTTGGGCCCAGAGTGGAACAGGAGGAAAGGAGCAGGTTGGGTTGCTTTGGAAAAATTGTTATGTCAGTGAAATCTGGATTACCATTGTTTTTGAAGAATTAAGGATGAGTATCATACATGGGCAATGGAAAGGCTCATGGTTAATATGAGCAAATGGTAACATATAATCAAAGATGATTATATGCTCCAAAAATTAGGAGCAAAGGACAACAAGAAATTTTATGATAGGAAAAAGAGAAAATGGACTAGTCATGTTGCAAGAGTGAGGAACAAAAAATAGACAACCAGAGTGCTTCCCTAGGACCCTCATGATATTAAGAGAATACAAGGAAATTTCCACCAGCTTAAATGAATCCTCCAAGGCAAATTTTGGGAGATTATGGAATAGGCGGGTATATGAAATGGGAAAGTATGAATTAGTTGAAATTGGCATAACATCAACATCTTTGGAGTGAGCTATTGTATCAGTTTTCACAGATATATTTGCATATATTTGAATATTAGAATTTGTGTATGAACAAGAATTATACAGAGTGAGAAGCCATGGAAAGGTCACAATATTCATGGTTAGAAATGTTAAACCAGTTCATACCAGAAGATATAAAAAAGTCCAATTACTAGAATACAAAGACCAGGAAAGTGAGATACACACACATTGTATCTTAATAAATAACCATCTTTAACTATGATTTATGTTGTGTTTAGGGAAAGTGGGCCATTTCCATGTTTCACTCCTTTAAAACCCTACCTCATAGGAATTCTCAGGTAGATGGTCTCTTCTTTGGCTTTCTAGCATGAAAATACTGTGTTCACTCCAGCACTGATATCAGAATTATAGATTATAAGAACTGCTAGACTGATAACAAACCTTGTTAATAGTATAATTATCTTACTATCTTAATAAAGAATAGGTCCTTAATTCATTTTAGCTAACGTTTATTAAGCATTTGTTTATTGTCCTTGCTTTCATTGGAGTGCATAGCAGAAATCATGTGTTTCTTCTTTACCACCAAGATTTAAATTTTGTATCACAGAGTTTTCTTTCACTTCTAAGAAGGAGAAGAACTCACTTGATGCTTATAGTGTAATTCTATCCACTTCATGACTGGGTAAAAGAAATCAAATTTGTCTAAAGTTGAAATTCTAATGGTAAGAAGTAGGTCATCTCACCCATGTTGGCAACAGTTTTCTCTAGAATGTTGCTAGAGTCTTCTTATCACTTCTTGGGTAAAATACCAACTTCTCTGATATTTAATGCCCTGGTTCCAACCTACCTTTTCCAATTTATCTATATGCACCTCTTCAGATACTCCCCCCACCCAGAGAATCAGGCTGAGAATGTAAGGAAGCCCTCCAGTCTTGTACATGAAGCTTATTTTCATTTCCAGAAGGTGTCCCAGCAATTCTTTATCCTCTGGAAACTATGCTAGAAATTTCAAAAGGAACTATCAACTTCAAGTCTTTATTCTTTCTCTACAAGGCTCAAAACTGACTGACAGGTTCTTTACATTCCTGTAGTTTTTGAACATTGGAGGCTACCTATAGTTTGTCTGGAAAGGAAAAGACAGACACCCAAGGCCTGGCATTCTAGCACTGGAGGTTAAGGCCTGGACATCAAAATCCTAAGAAGCACATAATCTTTCTGACCTGGGTTATACCTGTCTTTTACAGGAGGGTCTGTTTATTTGAAGAGACATTTCCCAGATGGTTGTTTCTCTAAGGCATATAGCCCTCTTTGCTGTACAATATTCTACCCAGACCTCAGAGGGGGATTTCCTTAAGCTGACCAGTCTCCTTTATCCTCCCTGCAGATGTTCTCAGAGCAGCCCTGAGAAAGGGGAAAAAAGAAATTCTGTTTGTGAGCCTTGTGTAAACTTCCTTTAAAAATTCCAGTGATTATAGATAGCAAGATCAGCTCCTTTCCATCCCTACACACTTCCCCCCCCCCACTCTGAAAGGCACTCATCCAAACAGTGGGTTCTCTTAATGAAGACCTTCATTTTGCTTGGTAGATTAGGTACTAATATTTCTTTACCTCCAAACTTGATCAAGCCAACGGAACATAAGTAAACCCTCAGGATTTTCCTTTTCCCCAAAGCATAAAGGAATTGACATGAAGTATTTGTTAGAGAAAAGAAATTATATTCTCCAAAATACTCATGATAGAAAATGTTATCCAGAGATAAAATTATAGAGTCTGAATGCAGATAGAAGCATAATATTTTTGCTTTTCCCCCTTTCTCATAGTTTTCCCCTTTTGTTCTAATTCTTCTTTCACAATATGTCTAATATGAAAATATGTTTAATATGATTCTACATGTAAAACCTATATCAGACTGCTTCCCATCTTAGGGAGGAGAAAGAGAGAAAAATCTGGAACCTAAAATCTTATAAGTGAATGCTGAAAACTATCTTTACATGTAATTGGAAAAAAATAAAAGACAATTAAGTGGGAAGGAGGAAGAAAAGAAGTTATACTGCCCATCTCCTTCCAAGAAGAAAAGTAAATGAGGAATTTTCCCCCTCTGTAAAGAAACTAAAATTTGTGGACTACACACACGCACGCACACACACACACACCTAAACAAAACACATGCAAGTCTTTTCCAACTCATTGTGAAAACTTAAAGAAATCTATTAATTGAACCAGACTAGGAGACTGATTTTCCAAATGTCAGTGATAAATAAAGAGGCAAAGAATTGGTTGAAATTTTAGAATCCCATGCCTGAAAATACCAGTACTTAAGAGTTATAGCATGGTAGCTTGTTAAACTACTTATAATGACCTGTTCTTGCCAGCTACACAAACTATTGAATATGTATTTTTTTATCCTACTTCATTGATGTCCCTAACTCATATCTATGACCAAATCCTGAGACTAGTTGGATAAAGTAAGTTTATTTTTGAAGCATCCAAGAAAAGGAGAGTTTCTTTGGGGAAATAAAAATCCCACAATTGTTATGCAAAGGGCATGAGATCTGAAATTAGAGGAACTGGGATTTAAATCCTACTGTGGCCAATTCCTGGCTTTATCTTGCTGGACAAATAATTTAATTTATCTTGTCCTGAGTTTTCTTATCTGTAAAATAAATGGATAATCATGATTTCTAAAGTCCCTTCTGACTATAAAGCCTATGAACACATGATAATTTATCTTCAAAACACTTTACAAATCTTTTCTCTCCAGTGTTTCCCCTGACCCACTACAAAGGACATAGGCATTCTCTTCTTGAGAAAAAAATGAAAAAAAAAACTGAAAAAAGATGAAACAGCAACTTTAGCAAATCCACAGAAAGGTCAATAACTATCTCTTTGTAGTTTGTTTATAGGATGATGGGTCTAGATCTGTAAGAAACCTTAAAGGCCAGCCAGTCTAACATCTCTCCATTTTATTAGTGGGAAAACTAAGGCCAAGAGAGGAGTCACAATCTATGAAAAGCAGACATCTTGACACTTTGTCCTTTTTTTGTTGGAGTTGCCTGTTGTTCCTAGCACTATGACTTTTAAAACTTAAATGATTTATTAAAAATTAATAATCAAACTTGCACAGTAGCTGTTTTAACTTGAATTAATTTTAGTACAGAATTCACTTTTCAGTCACTATTAGTAAAGATCACTTTTCAATTTCTTCCCTTATTTTTTTTTCTTTTGTGATCATAGCTAAGAGGCTCCAAATAGAATGATTAGAGTCAAGAAGACATGAGTTCCATGTCTTGATTATACATTATCTAGATGATCATGAGCAAGTCATTTCCCTTCTCAGAGGCCCAGGTAACTCTAAGAATGATAGAGGATATACCTGAGCAAATGAAATGAAAGATCCACTCCACTCCACCCCCAGAATATTCTAAGAAAGGTACGATCAACATGAGATCATTGTTGTTGTTGCTCTTGTTGAATTGTGTCCAACTCTTCATGACCCAATTTGAGGTTTTCTTGGCAAAGGTATTGGAATGGCTTGCCATTTCCTTTTCTGGCCTGTTTTATGGATAAAAAACTAAGATTGAGAGGGTTAAATGACTTGCCCAGGTCACATAGCAAGTAAGTGTCTGAAACAAGATTTGAACTTGAGATTTCCTGACTGGAAGGAAGGAATCAGGGAAGGAAGGTAAAAAAGGGAGGAAGAAGGGAGAGAAGGAAAAGGAAAAAGGGAGGAAAGGAGAGAGGGAAGGATGGAAGGAAGACAAGAAGGAAGGAAGGAAGGAGGAAAGAGAGGGAGGAAGAGAGAGAAAGAAAGGTAAAAAGGAAGGAAAGAAAGGAAAAAAAGAAGGAAGGAAGTTAAAAAGGGAGGAAGGAAGAAGAGAAGGAAAGGGAAATGGGAGGAAAGAAAAGAGGAAGGAAAGGAAAGCAGGGAAGAAGGAAGGAAGGAAGAAAGGAAGGAAGGAAGGAATGATATTTCAGGAAACAAGGTCAAATGTGCCCTGTGCTTCTGTGGACTCATAGAATATTGTATAAACACCTACAAATAAATAAATACTATAGTTCTCCTTTTATATTTTTGGATCTGAAAAAAATTTTCTAACGCAACTTCTATGCAGAACATGAGTTCTATCTGTAACAAAGCTGGTAAATAATTATCTGCTCTATGCTTAAAGACCCTAGTGATAGAAGAACTCACTACCTCCTAAGATCACCCATTCAACTTTGGGAAGGCTCTAATTGTTAGAAAGTATTTCCTCACATTGAGCTGAAATCTAGCCCTTTGTGAAGTCTTGCAAGAGTTATTTTTTTTTCTCTTATTTTATTTTTTCTCACTTATATGTAAAAAATAACAATCTTTTTTTAAAATTTTGAGTCCCAATTTTTTTCCCTCCCTTCTTCTCTTCCACCCTTCTTGAGAAGGTAAGCAGTTTGATATAGATTATACAAGTACAGTCACACAAAATATATTTTCATATTAGTCATATTATAAGGAAAGTACACATTATAAAAAAGAATCCAAGAAATTTATTGATCTGCATACAGACCTCATTTGTTCTTTCTCTGTAAGTAGACAGCATTTTTCAACATAAATTCTTAAGAATTGTATTGCTCAGAATAGCTAGATTATTCACAGCTGATAATCTTAATATTGCAGCAACTATGTACACCATTCTCTTTTTTCTGCTCATTCTACTTTGTATCAGTTTAGATATGTCTTTCCAGGTTTTTCTGAAAGTATCCTGTTCATTTCTTACTGTATGGTAGTATTCCATCAATCAATCAATTGGAGAATGGCTGAATAGATTGTGGTATGATTGTGATGCAATCCATCAGTTTCCAGTTCTTTATTACCATAAGAAGATCTGATATAAATATGTTGGTACATGTGGGTCCTTTTCCTTTTTAAATATAATTTTTAAAATAATTTATTTAGTATACACATCTAGTAGTGGTATTGCTGGATCAAAGGGTATGAATAGTTTTATAGTCCTTTGGCCATAGTTTCAAATTGCTCTCCAGACTGGTTGAATCAGTTTACAATTCCACCAACAATGCAAGAGTATCTCAATTTTCTCCAATCCTCTCCAAAATTTTTATTTTCTGTCATATTAGCCAGTCTGATAAATGTGACATGTCAGAGTTGTTTTAATTTTCTTACAAGAATTTGAATATAACCTTGATGAGCAAGCCTATCACAGATTCTAAGTTCATAGGAAAAACAAATTAGGTCATCATTTAAGTTCATCCTATTTGTAACCTCAATAAGAATGTTATCAGAAAAACCATACCCTTAATAAATATTGCCCGCCTCCTCAGATATGGCTTGAGTATGTTCTCAGCTCCTTCTTTCCTCCTCTCCCCATCCTTACTCCCACCCCACCCTCCATGGTTTTTCTTTAAGGTCAGATGCGGCCACCACTCAAACTGGTGGATATCAGGGGAAAAGCTACTCATTAGTCTATTTCAGAACTGGAACAAGTAAATTTCTTTAGTTTTTATAAATAATTTATCTTTTCAAAATATAGGATCAGGAAGCCAGCAAGCAGAAGGGAACATGGTGTACAGGAAAGTACACCAGATTTAGAGTAAACTGAATTCAAATCTTATCTCTGCTGGTTATTCATTACATGATCCTGACCTAGCCATATCTTCATTTTGAGTCTTATTTTTCCTCTTCTAACTTAAAATTCTATGAGTGATGGAATATCACCTAACAATCAATAGCATTTCTATAATGCTTTGAAGTTTTGCAAGACATTTCACATACATATCTCATATGTTAAAGTAACCCTATGAGATAGGTACAGGTATTATTAATTCTTTAAATTTGGACCAGATCAGCTATTTCATTAGGGATTTCATTTCACAGAAAACTCCCAAGGAGAGAATTGCTTCTATCAGTGTAGGTTGGCACCTTCTCTTCAATTTATATTCTTTGAGAATTGTTTGACTCTCTGAAAGAGTAACTGATTTGCCCAGAATTACACATCCTGAGATGTAATTGTATCAGAAGCAAGCCTTAAACCTGACTCTGAGATTAACTCTATCTGCTAAGCCACATGTGGCTAAGCCACATGATCTCTCATTATTCTTATAATAGAATATTCTTGTAATAGAACAGGAATACTATAATAGAATAGTATTCCTATTTTACAGATGAGTAAACTGAAGTTCAGGGCAAATCTGGAATATGGTCTTACAACTTTCTTTTTTTTGGGGGGGAGGCAATTGGGGTTAAGTGACTTACCCAGGGTCATATAGTTATTGTTAATTGTCTGAAGCTGGGTTCAAACTCAAGTCCTCATGACTCCAGGATTAGTACTCTATCCACTGTGTCATCTAGCTATCCCTTACAGCTTTTAAATAACAGAGATGGGATTTGAAACCATCTTCCTTCCCACCCCATATTTATATAATTTGTTCATTCATTCTTAACCTTCATTTAAAAAAAAATGAGTTCTTTCTTCTAGCTTCTCCCCACTTATCAATTTGACACATTATACACAGGAGGGCAATCAATATATCAATTCTATATGTGAGAAGTCAGGTCTTCTGAATCCTAAGATCAGCCCTAACCACTATAACATGCTGACTCTCAGGCATCCATTGCTAAACTGGGCATTGTGAGAGTTATAAAAGAAATATGGCATTGTTGTAAGATATGATTTCTTCCCCTCATTGGTTGATTTAGTTTAAAAAATTTCTTTTTTAATAATATTTTATTTTTCCAAACACATGTGAAGATAGTTTTCAACATTCATTTTTGTAAGATTTTGTGTTCCAAATTTTTTCCCTTCCATCTTCCAAAGAGATCAAACAATCTGAATTAAGTTATACATATGTAATACTTTTAAACATATTTCCATTTTTGTCATGCTGTATAAGAACAATCAGACAAAATGAGAAAAAAATATGAGAAAGAAAAAACAAACATACAAACAAATAAAAAAAGTGAAAATTCTATGCTGTATGGTCTCCATGGTTCTCTTTCTGGATGCAAGATGACATTTTCCATTCCAAGTTTATTGGGATTATCTTTGATCACTGTATTGCTGAGAAGAGCCAAGTCTATCATAGTTGATCATTATATAATCTTACTGCTACTGTGTACAATGTTTTCTTGGTTCTATTCACTTCATTCAGCATCAGTTCTTTCCAGGCTTTTCTGATATCAGCCTGCTCATCATTTCTTGTAGAATAATAGTATTCCATTATATTTATTTACCATAACTTATTCAGCCTTTCCCCAACTGGTGAGCATCCACTTAATTTCCAATTCCTTGCCACTACAAAAAAAAAGCTGCTACAAACATTTTTACACATGTGGGCCCTTTTCCCTCTTTTATAATCTCTTTGAAATATAGATTCAGTAGTGACACTGCTAGATCCAAAGGAATGCAGTTTTATAGTCCTTTGGGCATAATTCCAAATTATTCTACAGAATGGTTGGATCATTTCACAACTCCACCAACAATGCATTAGTGTCCCAGTTTTCTCATATCCCTTCCAACATTTATCATTATCTTTTCTTGTCATATAAGATTATTCCTGCTCTCAAGGAGTGTATAGTCTAGTTATACTCACATAGAGCCAAAAGATAAAATGCTATTTTCTTTTCCTTTCCCAGAAAGATTTTAGGATCCATATATACTACATATAAGAATATACAAATAAAGAAGGAACCACTGAAGGTAGAGGGTATGAATTCTGCATCCTCTCTTTTAGGGGAAGAAAGCCTCAGGTGGCCAGATGAGGACTATTCATAGAAGTTATACAAGCAAGATGCCATCTATGAGACTGTGTTAAAATAAAGAAATAGAATGAATTGCAGCCATTGTGTTCATCTCTTCCTCTAAGTATGAACAGGTCTCTATAACTTGGAAGGTGATTAGCAATTCTGTGGATTACACAGATTCTCTTCTCTTTCTCCCATTTAGAGATGTTAAAATTTATTCTATAAAAGCAAAATCAAAATGTGAGTAATAGAAAAGGAGGGTTTGAAATGCTAATCAATCATGCTGTTATTGATTAGTAGTTCTGGTGAAAGGAAGTCCAACTATTGGCTAAACTCCTTTATTTGGTATTTAAAGCTTTTTACAACTCTAGACTATCTTTTTATAGCTTTATTGCACTTTACTTCCTTCTGTGCACTACCCAGGACAACCCAATTGGCCTTCCTGCTATATTTTATCCATGGTACTCCATCTCTTTACTCTCTACCTTTACAATAGCTATGCCTCCTGTCTGGAATGTGCTCACTCCTCAGCTCCCTGGTCAGAATTCCTAGTTTCCCTCTAAACTCTACTCACATTTTCCATTCTCCATAGGAGTTAATGCATTCCTGACAAAATTAGTTATGTTTTCTCTGTAGTATAGGTAAATATCATCTCCCCCACCTAGATTATAAAGTTCCGTAGTATATGGACTACCCCAATTTTCTTTTGTACTTGGATTTAAAATACAGTAGATACTTAATCATTTCATTTACAAATACTATCTGCTATTGTCTCCTCTTTTCAGAGGAGTTATGCCATAGGTTAATTTTTTGCCCTAGAACAAGGCTTATTAATCTGGGATGTATGAACATTAAAAATTTTTTTAATTGATTTTATTTTATTTTTAGTTCCAAATTTTCTCTTCTCACCATCTTCTTCACCCATTGAGAAGGCAAAAACCATAATATGCATTTTATATATGTGAAATCATATAAAAATTATTTTTACATTAGTCATATATGAACATGTTTTAAAAATATTTTTATGACTCTGTTTCAGTAAAATTGACTTCCTTGTAATCCTATCTACTTTATTTTATACACTTAAAAACATTTTTTCTAAGGAGTTGATAGGCTTTACCAGACTGCTTGAAAGGTTCAAAACACACAATAAATACAGAATCTTTGCTTTAGAAAAATTTCCTTGACTCTTTTATTGTCCTTAGAAAGTCCAGAATCAGCTTTAATATGCCTGATAGGGAAGCTGGCTGAAATATCTAAATGTTTCACCTAGATTTACATCTTCATCGACTAGGGTCTTCTCTTATCTGTCATGACCCTTATCTTAGATAAATAACAGTTCCAGGAATGTCAGAGTAACCACTTATCACTGAACCTGACTCCAGGACCACAAGAGACAGAGAGAAACTGAAATTTTTTCTCTCTATGTAATAGGTTCAATTACAGTGATGGGAGACAGAGATAACATTGATAATTGAAATCCACAGATGATCCAGAAATTTTGAAAGAAAAAAAAATTAATTTCAGCATCCTTCTCAATGATGTAACTTCTCAAGGATATAACCAAATCTGAAGCAAAGTCTTGCACATAATAAATGTTTAATAAATGCATAATAAGTGCAAGTGTATGCATGAATCAGTGAATAAGTGAAACTCTTTATCCTGGCTGTCAAAAACAATTGGTTTAATTTTATCTTTTCTCCTGCCCACACTTTGATTTTGGTAGTAAGAAGAAAGGAAAAGAAAAGAAGTGATGAACAAAAGGGAGAGAAATAAAATATTTTGATAATCCTCAAACTTTAGCCTCTGGGGAATCAAATTGGCTATTTAGAAATCACAGATTTTGAGTTTAAGAATTATAAAAAGTTCAATTTTCCTTTTAATTGATGATGAAATGAGGCTCAAGAAATGTGACAAGGTAATACATATCAAATCAATAAGCATTTATTAAGCTTAAGTAAGTAAGCACTTACTATGTGTATTGGATTGTGAGCTATTTGAGAGCAGAGGCTATTTTTTTTGCAAATTTTTTGAGATGGCTAACTTTAGCTTAGCACAGTGTCTTATACATGATAAGTACTTAATAAAAGTTTTTGACTCTTGACTGACACATAGTAGACACTTAATAAATGTTAGTTAATTGAACAAATTGACCAGATGTCAGTTACTAGGGGAAACAAATAGAAGTAAAA